>MKEJ01037544.1:0-15884 GCA_001753735.1 Embelia ribes
CTTAGAAAAGAAGAAAAAAATTATAAAAAATAGTTTTTTTAATTTATCAAATACTATATGGTACAAATTTTAAGAAAAATAAATAGAAATAATAAATAAGAAAAAATAATTCCAAACTAGGTCCAAGGATTACCAACATAATCCACAAGGGCAAAATCGTCATCACACTGCATCAACCGAAATATTCCCATAGTCCAATTTTAGTCCACTGCACAGTACCCACAGTCTTTCTCTCTCTCTCTCTCTCTAAAGCCGAAAGCGACCCAACCCCAATGAAATACAAGGTCCTGTTCATCACTGTAGAGAGAGAACCACCACACTCACGCTAAAAAACCCACACCCTTTTTCCTCCCTTTTGTCTCAGCAATTAGGGTTCCACTTTACAATTCAATGCGCCTTTAATCGGAGAGAATCAAATCGCATATCTCTGCACCCTAATATCCTCCCCATTTACTACTACTACTATTCATTGAATTATATATATATTTACTTATGTATGTATATGTATATGTATTATTCGGTCAATCGGAGGGTGTGAGATGAAGACCGGGTTTTTCTCATTTCCTCTTTGTTCGATTTGGGTACACAGTGTGAGAGGCTCAAAGCTCCGTTCTTGCGACAAGGGTTCCGCTCAATCTCCTATTTTAGTGTTTAGGTAGCTCTAATTACGAAAATTTTAAAAAATCATAGTGTTTGGAGCAACGTTGCAGTTGGGTTGTCTACTTGCCTTAAATAAAATTTAGTTTAATAATTTATTTAGATCTGTGGAATTACTGTCGCAGTTGGGTTTATCTTAAAATTAGTTTTAATAATTTATTTAGATCTGTGGGGTTTGTGATTTTCTCTTAAGCATTTCCGCAAACAGGTTGTGGGCATTTTGAGAAAAGGGTTTTTTAGAGGGGGAAAGAGAAAGGGTGTTTGGGAGAGATGATGGCTATGTCCTGCAAGGATGGTAAGGGAGTGGTGATGGATAACGGCAAGTATGTCCGCTACACGCCGGAGCAGGTTGAGGCCTTGGAGAGGCTCTATCACGAGTGCCCGAAACCCAGCTCGATTCGCCGCCAGCAGCTAATCCGTGAGTGCCCGATTCTCTCGAACATTGAACCGAAGCAGATCAAAGTCTGGTTTCAGAATAGGAGGTACAAATATTTCTATTGACTGATAATGGGCATTTATTTGGGTAGTAAGCTTTTCTTTTCTTTTTTAAATAATTGGCTTCAGTTTAAAAGCGTAGTTTTTGTGATTTGCATTTTGGTTATTGCCCTTGCTGGGTCTATAGAATGATGTTTTGGTTTGAAAAGACAAACATTAAGTAGTAGCTCCTTATTTTGGTTGAGCTAATTTGGAAGGATAGGTTAATATTTTCAAATATTACAGTTTCCTTTTGCTTTTTTTTTTCACAGATAAACTCAGTTTTCTTAGCTGATAATGTACATTACTTGGTTATTACATTTGATAACTGGCATTAGTTATGAAAGGTGGATTTTGGGATTTAGGTTTGGATTTTCCTTCTGTATTATATATTGATGTTTGGGTTGAAAAGCCAAACAAGAATTGACTGAGTAGTAGATTTAATGTAATGATATCGTCTATTTTCATAGAAATAAGCTGATCTTTTAGTGGGTTGACTGACTTTGGTTTAAATTCTCAAAGCAAGAAAAAATAATCATATAGAGCATTCCGACCAGTCTTTCTAGAAACTCTCAAATGAGAAATTGAGGAGAGAAATGTCCCTATTTTCTGCAAGGTTTCTAGAAATGTTATAGTTGAGAAAGTTACTATTCACATGTTCTCTAGAAAAAAAATAAAAAATTTTGCACTAAAATAAAACAAATGCAGCAATATATCAGAAAAATATTTTTTCAAAATTTTTTATTTTTTATCTTAATTTTTTATCTATAGAAACGACATTTTAGGAAGTTTGGTGACTTGTTTCTGTTTTGTATGAAAAATGGGATTCTAGAAAGAGATATTTAGAAACTATAAATAAATATACATAATAAATGAGAAATGTTGGTTTGAATGCTATAATAGAATCATAGTTTATTGGACCTCGGTTTTTGTTTTCCCAGTATGATGAGTTTGGCTTGGAAAAAAGTGGTAAAAAATGGATTTCCGTTTCTGAAATTGATATTGTTTTATAGTATATTGGATTTGTATTTCAGGTGCAGAGAGAAGCAAAGGAAGGAGGCATCACGGTTGCAGGCGGTGAATCGAAAACTTACGGCTATGAACAAGCTGTTGATGGAAGAGAACGATCGTCTGCAAAAGCAAGTGTCCCATCTGGTGTATGAGAATGGCTACTTTCGCCAACATACCCAGAATGTGAGCTTCTTTTATGTTAATTAATAATGATAATTACAACCCCCTTTATTTTCTTGCTCCCCACTTTAATGATAAGCCCCATAATAATTTCTATTAAAATTTAGGACTTGGGGATGGAAGATTACACATTGGTTCTTAATCTCTGTTGGATCTTCAGTTAATGTTCTTTGTTGGTTTGGTGTTGGATTGTATCTCATCTTAAGTATATGCTAATCTAAGAAAGTTCTTTCCCAATATATTGTTGCTTGGAAAAATAATTCCTAAACTTTTTTTTTATCTTGAAAGTGTTTCCCTATCTAGATGCATTGTTTACAAATGATGAAGCCACTTTCAAATCATTCTATAGTAATTCATGTTCTTTATGTCATCACCAAAAAATTATTATTATTAATTTTAATTTTTTTTTAGCATATATAGATTGAAAAGGGTAAAATAACAATAACAAAAATAACTCAAGTAAACAGCAATATGATTACAATTTTATTGAATTGGATTTGGTGTATTATTATTGAGAAACTAAAAAACGAACGTTAAATTCATTTGCCCTCGAGCAATAAAAGTAAGATAAGACTAAAGCCTATATCCAATAAATAAAAAAGTATTCTTCTATACTGAAACTTCAGTTCTTGATTACAAAATATAAATTGAAATTTTATGCAAAAAAGGTTCGTCAAAACTTAAAATCACGTGTCTTTAGAAACGTAACTAATAGTTTTGTTAGTCTCCAATTTATCACGTGTGCTTTTGCATGGTAATATATTATGAATGAATTATAATTATATGTAAAGAATTTAATTCTGGTATTCAATGATCGCATTTGGAAGGCATAATTTTTCATTCAGTTATATAATGTTCAAGCAAGATCTCAATTCCAAATGATCTATAATTCGTTTCGATGTCAAGGTGTTTAGTTTATTTTTGAGGTTGATGCTTATGTTTCTAATTTATATTAGTTTTTTTTCATAAATAAAGAGATAAAGATTTAATTGCTTTGAGATTTAATTTGGTGACTATTTTTGAATGATTTGATAAGAGTGCGGGCATTTTGTAAATAATAATGGGCCTAGAAAAGGAAATATTTCCAACTGGGCAATAATTTAGGAATTATTTTCCAGTGGAACAATATTTTGATAAAAAGCTCGTAAAAAGGGATAATTATTAAAGCTCATAATTATAGGTGACACTTGCGAGTAAAGACACGAGCAGTGAGTCCGTGGTGACAAGTGGTCAACACCATATAACTCCTCAACATCCGCCGAGGGACGCTAGTCCTGCTGGGTTAGTGGCTATATTTTTGTTGTGCGGTTTTTCTTCTTCTGGGTCTGTGCTTTTGTGGTTATGAGAAGTATTTATTTATGTTCTTTTGTTTATTTTGTTTCTTATGTTGTAGACTTTTGTCCATTGCGGAAGAAACTTTAACAGAGTTTCTTTCAAAGGCTACCGGAACTGCTGTTGAGTGGGTCCAAATGCCTGGAATGAAGGTACACTCGAGCTTGTTTTGCGTATTATCCTTCTGTTATTGAACAATACTGGCCAAGAGGAGTATTAATTATTAATAAGTATTTAATTATGCTTTTTGAAAAAAAAGAGATCATGGGGCGCCTTTAAGTTGACATTACATATCGGTACCTATAGTGGTTTACAATTTGGTATTGTATTTTTAGTTACTTTTCCTACTATGGTTCAATCTAGATGCTCGTAACGTTAAAATTGCTGGTTATGACTTGTATAATCCATGCCAAAATTGGAATTCTGAGATAAGTTATGGTGATGAAAATAATTGTTCGCCTTAAACAGCAAATTATAATTGAGCTTCCCTTTTTTTTTTTGTGCTAGGGTTTTATCAAGATCACATTTCTGGGTTATGATTGTTAAAATTGGTTGTTACATGGATCAATGATTAAAATTTGCTTAGAAATGTTTTTCAATTTGGACAATTTCTTCCTTGAACTGATTTCTTTCTATTATATTCTCAGCCTGGTCCGGATTCCATTGGAATCGTTGCTATTTCTCATGGTTGCACTGGTGTGGCAGCACGTGCATGTGGCCTAGTAGGTTTAGAGCCTACAAGGGTAAGATCGTCATTTTCCTTGTACTCCAATCTTCCGAATGTTATTCCGGAGCCATGTGAATTCCATTAATTGCCTTACCTCATTTTAGGTCGCGGAGATCCTTAAAGATCGGCCTTCGTGGTTCCGCGATTGCCGAGCTGTGGATGTTCTGAATGTGTTGCCTACTGCTAATGGTGGAACCATTGAGCTGCTTTATATGCAGGTAGACTAATTTTGTTTATTTTTTTTTCGTCATTTGGTGTTTTGTCAGTATGTTGATGCAAAATTGCTCATTTAATTTTTGGACATTTATTTCTTAGCTCTATGCGCCAACTACACTGGCGCCTGCACGAGATTTCTGGTTGTTACGTTATACTTCAATGATGGAGGATGGAAGTCTTGTGGTAACTTTCATCTATTCCTTTTAGATGTTAATTGTATATTCTGTTTTTGCGTCCTTGTATTTCTTCCCATATAAGCATATTGACCTTTACTTTATTTTTGAACAAAATTTGTGGGATTCCTATTCAAACCTTGAATGTAGGGATAAAATTTTACTTCTCTTGGTGTTTTTTTTGATGGTTGGCTTCTTTTGACGGATTCAATTTCAAACCTGAATTTTTTTTAAAGAAGGGTTGTCGGTAAAACCATGAGGACCCTTTTCTTGTTGAAATTAGGAACATAATTGTTTTTCCCCATGGTATATTTATTTCTTGTTTGGCCAATTGTAATTTTGGGTTGATGTTCATTTCTGTTTGCACTTTTGAATGACCTCACATTTTCTCGTGACCCTAATGGAACTCAGGTATGTGAAAGGTCATTGAGTAATACTCAAAATGGACCAAGCATGCCACCAGTGCACAACTTTTCAAGAGCTGAAATGCTTCCCAGTGGGTACCTCATTAGGCCTTGTGAAGGGGGTGGCTCAATTATCCACATTGTTGACCACATGAATTTGGAGGTGAAGAATACGCTTTTAATTAGTTGGTTCATTCACAATGTATATTTTATAATAATAATAATAATTTTGAAACTATAAATTCTGTTATCTTAAAAATCTGAATAGGCATGGAGCGTACCTGAAGTTCTGCGCCCTCTGTATGAATCATCAACTGTGCTAGCTCAGAAGACAACAATTGCTGTAAGTGCTATTCTTCTTCACAGTAGATGACTATATTCAAGTGAACCTAGTTTCTTTGTGTTTATAAGTAAAAAATAGTTTCGTTAATCGCTTATTTCATGTTGTGGCCCCTCCTTTTTGATACAGGCTCTACGGCAACTGAGGCAGATAGCTCAGGAGACTACCCAATCTAATACCAACAACTGGGCTAGAAGGCCTGCAGCATTAAGGGGACTGAGCCAAAGATTGAGTCGGTTAGTATAATTTTCTTCACTTTGTTCTTTCATTGGAGGTATTACTTTTCTTTCTTCAGCATCATTAGTTTTATTCTCTTGTTCATGTTTTCTTTCAGGGGTTTCAATGAGGCTCTGAATGGGTTTGCTGATGAGGGGTGGTCTATGATTGGAAATGATGGCATGGATGATGTCACCATCCTTGTCAACTCTTCACCTGAGAAACTGATGGGCTTAAATCTGACATTTGGCAATGGATTTTCTGCGGTCAGCAATGCGGTGCTCTGTGCTAAAGCATCTATGCTTTTGCAGGTGAGCCACTTGTCTAAACATGGTTGCTATTAGTAACTTCAATTATTGGTTAAACATTGACGAGGAAAATATAGGAATTGGTTAAGTGTTGGAATGGCATTGGATAGGAAAAAGTATCTTACTATCATAGCTATAGGAGAAAGTAACCTTATTTGTGTAGGAACGTGTGTGCTATGTTATTGGAAAAGCCAAGGGAAAGATTGACATCCATTTTGGTATTCGTTAGTTTCCAACTGTGGTTACGAAAATCTCCTTGTATGTACCAGCTCTATGTGCATGATTACAGCATACGGTTATACTGGCAAAAATCATATTCCTCTTTGTCAACCTTTGAGCGGATTGTCTATATCCTAACGGACAAAATGTTTCTTATGGTTGACGGTCCTATTTTGTTCTCCTTTACATGGTTTTCGTGTACATTTTTTTTATCAACTAGTTTTTCATAAATATCTTCCTGTTTTATCCTTCTTATTTCCCCTTTTACATTTGATCTGCCACAACTTCTTTTCCAGAATGTTCCACCTGCAATACTTCTTAGGTTCTTGAGGGAGCATAGATCCGAATGGGCAGATAATAGCATCGATGCTTACTCTGCTGCTGCAGTGAAAGTTGGTCCGTCTGGATTACCTGGATCTCGAGTTGGTGGTTTTGGGGGTCAAGTGATACTTCCTTTGGCTCATACCATCGAGCATGAAGAGGTATGGGACATTATAGTTATGAACCAGGGTTGTTAATGTGTTTTTTCAGGCATCTGTATTTTTTAGTTGAATCTATTGCATTTATTTAAATTTCGTTTTCTGTCAATAGCTATTGGAGGTCATCAAGTTGGAAGGTTTAAGCCAGTGTCCTGGTGATGCACTCCTGCCTCGAGATATATTTCTCTTGCAAGTAATGGATATGTCGTAACCTCTTCCATTTCCGCAGTTAATTTTTGTAATACCTCATTATTACTTGATTGTTTTTGTCAGTATATGTGGCTTATGGTAATGCTAACTCTTTTATGTTTGTACTTGTAAATAGCTTTGCAGCGGAATGGATGAGAATTCTATTGGCACCTGCTCTGAACTTATATTCGCTCCTATAGACGCCTCTTTTGCTGATGATGCACCTCTTTTACCTTCCGGTTTTCGCATTATTCCTCTTGATCCTGGGAAGGTAAGATAACCAACTATTATATGTTTTTAGTTTGAACAATTTTCTATGGTACCCCCTTTTTTGGCTAAACCGAAACGGAAGTTTAACTGTGATAAATGTGCAGGAAGCATCGAGTCCAAATCGCACCCTTGACCTTGCTTCTGCTTTGGATATCGGGCCCGCTGGAAACAAAGCATCCAGCGATTATGGTCCTAGTAGGGGGAGCATGAGATCGGTGATGACAATAGCATTTGAATTCGCTTTTGAAAGCCACATGCAAGACAGTGTTGCTGCAATGGCTCGTAATTACGTGCGTAGCATTATCTCATCGGTTCAAAGGGTAGCACTGGCTCTATCTCCTTCTCACTTTAGCTCTCACGGCGGACTGCGTCTTCCACTGGGTACTCCTGAAGCAAATACTCTTGCCAGGTGGATCTGCCACAGTTATAGGTAGATTATCTAGTGTTGTGCCTTTAGCAGTATTTCCCTTTTATTGCTACTAAGTAGTGTTTGAAGAGAAACAATCTTTTTTTTTGAGAAATTTGATGTCTCAACTTTATTTGCCTGACTATTGAAAAATGAAAACACAATTGTATTTGATATCCAAATTTGTGATTTTCTTACTTTATATTCAAGATTTAAGTGTTTCAATTAAAACAATTATAACATTTGTTTGCTTTAATTTTTTGCATACCAGGTGCTATTTGGGAGTAGAACTACTGAAGTCTGGCAGTGAAGGCAATGATACCAACCTTAAAACCCTTTGGCACCACTCTGATGCTATTCTTTGCTGCTCTCTCAAGGTGTGCTACTTGCAATCTCTCTCTCTGTCTCGCAACTTCATGTAACTGCACTTGTCGAAGCCCTCTAATGTTTTCCGTCTAATTTCGTTGACAGGCACTGCCAGTTTTCACTTTTGCAAACCAGGCTGGTCTCGACATGCTTGAGACAACCTTGGTTGCCCTCCAAGATATTACACTGGAAAAGATATTCGACGATCACGGAAGGAAAACCCTCTGCACCGAGATCCCTCAAATCACTACACAGGTCAGCAATCTCTCTTAAAAACATAAAAAGGTTGAATTTTGTCTTCCATATGCAAAATATTATTTGCTAAAATTGCTCCTGTGGTTTGGCTGTATGATTCTCTTTTTGTCCCAAGGGTTTTGCGTGTCTTCAAGGGGGCATATGTTTATCGAGCATGGGGAGGCCTGTTTCGTACGAGAGAGCCGTAGCTTGGAAGGTGCTGAATGAAGAAGAGAACGCGCACTGCATCTGTTTCATGTTCCTGAATTGGTCTTTCGTGTGAGAGCCCACTAAAGAATGTCGATAACTCTTGCTGGTACTCTTAAATAGTAATTAAGACTTGAATAATTTCTAGTACTATGAATATTAAGACATGTAGTAGCCTTTTAAGACTTGCAACGTTGCTTATTCCTGTCTTGGTCCGGTTATCGTTTGTGCCTTTTGCTGTAGAAGCTTGTTGCGTGATGGTTTTTGCTTCGACAATATCCTAAGTTGCATTTTGTGATGATTTCGTTTTTTTTGTGTAGGGTGTTGGAACGTTTACGAGCCCGTAAAAGGATTACTTTATTTATAGATGCTTTCTCAATATTTACTAATTTGGTAGTTGTTATTCTCTTAAATCAAAGTTTTCAATTGGTTTTCTTCAAGTTTCAAAAACAAAGCTGAGCATAGAAATTACACGCCCAGTGTATTTTTAGAATCGTTTGAGTGGTGAACACGTAGAAGATTTTGAACGCACAATGTGCTTTTATTCTGAGTGGTAAACTTTTTCTCTGAAATTGGATTAAAGCATGACTTGACGAAATGGTTTTTTGTATAGTGTAGAATGTGACTATCACTAAGTGAATCATTTTTGAATCTAGTGGAGTCAATGAGCCGAGTATCAACATATTTGAATTTGACTTGGCAAAGTAGCAACATTTGAGCTCAAATCTGAGTTAAAGTCTAGTTCAAAATTTGAACCCGACTCAACTAAAAATGTCAAAATTAGGCTAAGTTTCTTTTTCTTTTTCTTTTTCCCCTTAGCTTTAATAAATAAATATACTTGTATATATATATATATTTTTGTGTTGTACTCGAGTTATATAAGAGTCCACTTGAGGTCATCTCATTACTCGATTCGAATTCGAGTCGAGTATAAAAAAATACTCGAACTTAATTCATTTATAAATAGAGTAAATATTCATGTGAGTCCGCCTTGTGTGAGAGCAAGTATGATTCTTTTTATTTTATTTATGCTTCAAACTGTTTTATAAATGAGTAAGAAGTTCTACAGGATTATTAAATAGCTGAGATCTCTCTTTGTTTTTTTTTTTTTTGAAATATGTGGTTTACGGCGGTTTGCGCCGTTTGATTAGTTCACAGGGTCCAGTGTCTCTCCAGTGTCTCGTACTTACGATAATTCTCAATACGGATCAAGGTTCAGCCTAGCAAGTTAGGGGTTGTGGGCCCAATTGCGACACATATGTTTGAAATCATAAGTATCGGTCATTCGATCATTATGCTGATCTGAAGTGGTCAGACATGAAGTTGCCAACTTGTATTAACTTCTATTTTAGAAAATTAATTGTAGTTCAAGTATATGATGTTTTAACTGTAAGCATATGATTTTAAAAAGATTATACTAGTTAAAGCATTTATGATGCTGGAAATTTGTGCTCTAGATTATCCTCGGCGTGTGTGTATATATAGATCCTATATCTTGTTAATTCACAAGAACAATAGTTATTGCATCTATGTATAAGTAGCACTTTAGCACGGCTGCATTAAACTTAAAAAGTTAGCTATGGTTGGTTAATTTGATCGAACCCAACAAAAGGTAAATGAACCCAGCAAAAGCGCAATTAAATACATAATCCATTCATTAACGTTAGACAATAGATCATTAAAAGGGAATACCTCTCAATACTAGAATTTTTTTCGCCTACTATACAGGAATTACTGTGTTTTTGGGATGATATACTACAAACAGAGAACAACTTACTATCGATATTTTTATTTTATTTTTAATTAAAATTATATACAATAAATTGTCCTCGGTTTATAGTAATTTTATTTTAAAACACATTAATTCTGTAAAAAAAATTCTTCCAAATTATAAGAACAGAAGTCTCTTGCATTGAGAGCAAATCCCATAAAAAGTGGCTTAAGCATCTGAAGATCATAAAACGTCACATCTTAACTATCCGTTACAACACATCGTCCGTGGATCTTACAAACCCGTTTCACTAAGGTCCGTATGCCTATAAGTTGTCATTCGTATAAGCATAACGGAGACAAGATAGCAAAAGTCGGGAGATAGATTGTTGTCATTGATAGCCGAGAACGCACAGTTATACAAGACAAGAAAAAGTAGCGGGAAAGAGATTTCTTAGCGATACGAAAAACTAAACATCGATTAATTGGCTATGGTCAGGTCAGTCATATCCCTAGTAATCGCGGGGATACAACTCGAACTCCTAGCGATCCCTTTCGCCTTAGCCCCATTTTTACCATTATCCCTTGGGCTAATAGATTTAGCCCTAGGCCCCCTTGAGCTCCTCTTCAACATTTCTCTCATAGCCTGAGCTTGGTTCAAAATAGGATAGGCTCTACCAAACTTGTTAAATCTAACACAAACATTCATGTGGTTATTCAAAGCCTCTTCTCTATTATTTCCATTCTTGTCCATTTCGCACTTCACCGCCTCCGAGCATAGCCCGCAAATCCACTTCCCTAAGTACTTTTCCCTCTCCCTCTCGATGTACTCAGGAGTGAACTCCTCAATCATCCCGCAACACTCGCATTTTGCGTTCTCAACTTCGGATATCGGTGGGAGTTGTTTTGTGTCTGTGATCTCGATGGCCTCTTTTCTTAGCTCGAACAAAATGTCCGAAGAAGTCCTTCTGAGTCCGTCGCTGGAGAGCATGGGGGGCTTGGTTTTCGAGAAGGAACTCGCCGCGGCTTCTCCATGGGGTGCCATGTGTCGGGGAAATTGTATCTTTTTTTCAAAGTGGTGTTAGAGTTAACTTGAGAATGAGTAGTTGGGAGAAGTTGAAGGAATGTGCCCTAATATTTATAGTAGTAGTTGTAGAAGATTTAGAAGCTTCAAGTAGAAATTTTGTGGACCAAAGAAGTTTGCATGTCTTTGTTCCTTTTCCACATGAATTGTTATGAAGTTGCTAGATTTTTCACCAGGAGTTTAAAAATAATGTGACAATTCTTTCATCTTAGCTACTTTGAGTTTGGTTTGTTGCGTAGATACGAGGGATGTACAGTTAACTTGTTAAAAAGGGCTACAGTCACTCCTATAACTTTTTAGTATCAAAATTTTTTGTGTAAATTTTTTTTCCGTAATTTTGGAGTTAAATTTTCTATATAATTTTTTTTTAGTAATTTCAGTCATTCCCATAAATTTATCCTGGGTTTGCCACTAGCTATTATAGGACTTTGTAAGACATGTCTTAGATTGACTTTTGTAATTTTAGGATTTAGAGATTATAGCATGTAATCAAAAACTTTGAATGTATTTTGTTATAAAAATTTTGCTTTGTTACGAATTGGATTCGGGGAGTTGTCACTGCAAGAAACACATTATTTTGTTCACCAAGTGTACAAACGATTCTAGTTATATTTCAATGTATCTTGAGTCCATTATTTAAAGACGAGCTCGAGCTTTATGATTACGAGCTCTTCCATGTTGCTTGTATGTGTATCGGCACAAATTTTTGATTTAAAGCATTCGAAGAGATTATGCTTTGATGCTAGGAATGTTGGTATAAAAAATATTTTGTTGTGCCTATTTAAAAAAAAGATTAGTATTGTGAAAGCCTAAACTCGAGCCTTAAACTCGACAGTATAATTGTTATCTTAACTTTATATCACATTTATATGGCTACTAATGTCTCCTATATAGTTTTTTTTTTTTTTTTAAATTGAGGCTGGAATATCCTAGAATATGAAGATGTCTTGATCATGCATGCATGTGTATTGTGGCACTGATCACCTAATGTTTCAACCACAATGTAAATTTCTTTTAATATTAGTTACTATCTAAAAAATATTTAATCTTTTTTTCCCAAGTTGCATGCCTTCACGTGTAGCCCTACTCAAACCATGTAACTAAAGATGGGGATATAATTCACATCAATATATATCATCATTCTATGGTGAATTACACAAATGGTCCCTATAGTTTCAAAACAATTATATAAGGTCCCCCAGTTTCAATTGAAACACTGATAAAGCCCAAGTCTTCTTGTCCCCATACTTTAATAAAAGTGATATAATTGGTCTCTTGCACTCCCACAGTTTCATATCAAATATCATTTTAGACAAAAAATTCCGTTTCATATTAAGTGTTTGTTTAAAAATCCAATGTCATCTTTATTAACTTTTTTTCATTTTTAATCCTATTAGTTACACAACATATTAATTTTTGGACTATCTCAACAACTGTAATATGGTAAAATATTAATATTTTTTTTATACAAATGAGGGTTTTAAATGGCTTTCTTTATCTTTGCGGCGTAATATTAAACACTTAATATAAAACAGAGGGAATATAGTCTTTCTCCTAAGATTACTAACCCAAAAGTCCTCAAAATTCGAGATAATAGCAACATAAATGATCATAATAAGGGCATATTACATCACTTGTTCCAAATTTGTGCCTTGTTACTGTTTCCTTCAAAACTAAAGGGACCAAATAGAAATTTCTATGGAACTATAGGGACAATTAGTAATTAACACCATCAACATATGGTCAAGTTTCCTCCCCCAACAAAAACCCTCATTTAGAGTGTGGGATTTTGCTTTTCAATTCACAGACATCTTGGTTAAAAGTTTTCCAAAAAGGAGACTTTTTAGGATGTGAGCCACATTAATTCATCATTTTATTTATTTATTTATTCATTTTTATTAAATTATTTTGTGGGACTACCCACCTTGAATATGTCTTTAACGGTTGTAACATTTTAGTTGGTGATAATGATGGATATATTGTCCCACAGCCATGTCTTTTTTGAGTTCTTAGATTTGTGGCTCTTGTGTTATTCTGAAAATCTCAAACATGTGACTATCACAAAATATCTTTGCCCCTATGTGGAAATGAACTTGACTTAATTTTTTATTGGGCTAAAATAAATTTAGTTTCTATTTCTATGGTTCTCATGCATCCAACTTTGTAAGCTATGGTTTAAAATGAATTTGAGCCCAAACTTGGAAATTAGGCCCAAAACTAACCAACTGTATTTTCAGACTACAAATTATCTTAGCTAAATTTAGACAAGTATTTAAAAAACGAAGCAATTCATGTACCAACAATATTGACTACATTATGTGTTTGCGTTGATCTAATTTATAAGAAAATGATAACACATAAGAAATTTTATCATAAGGATTTGTAAAACATTTTCGATACATTATTGTCGGTACAATAAACTTTTTGCTATAAGGTAAATTTTCAAACTATTATTAAATTGAACAAGAAACTTTTTTCCATTACATTTGTGACACTAACTTTGATTTGATACTTGGAGGTCGAGTTCAATGAAAATAGTACATAAACTGTACAATTATCTCAAATTTTTAATATATAAAGCGGCAAAATTGAGAAAAGATTTGAGGCTGCGTCAAATTTTGGTTTGATTCTTTAACATTTCAACGACTTCAGTAATTACTGCTAAATAAAAATAGAACCATCAACTCGCAAGGACAAAATTGGCAAAACTTAATACCCCTATCAAAACATTGAACCCCTCGCTCCCTTTTTTGTCTCCCTTGTTCTTACTGCATATGAAATGCTCCTCCCCTCTCATTCTTTTGTTCACGAGTAATCAATTTAATTATTTCTTTTTTATCTTGTTGGATTGGTAGGAAATGAAAAAAAAATATAGAAGGTAAGATTATAATCCGAGTTACACACGCATAACATATGTGCCAAGTCGGCTAGTCTAAGATAGTGGGATAGTAAGTACCAAGTTATTTCATAGTTTTGAAGAGATTATGTTTTATTTTTGCATTAATGATCACTTTTGGACAGCCTTGCAACATCCACTTTATGAGTTGTGAACAGTTGGAAGGTGAAAATATAGTAAAAAATGCACCATCTTGCTTTTAAAGATTCATTTGGCCTAGTTCTGAAATTGGAATATTCATTATACCTCGTGCCAATTTGGTCTTAATTTTCTCTTAATAGAATTATAATTTCCACGGTTGCTTTTACAAGCATTAGGAACTAGGAAGCTTCATGTAAATTAGGTGTAACGTTAATTAGATATTTTCATCTACTTTAGTTTCCCTTTTCGTTTTTAAAGTTCAAAAGGGAGTGTACAATCATGCCTAAAAGTGTTTCAAAATCATTGAACTGCTCTCATATCTTAGAAACTTGAAGAGGTCTACTTGAGTGCAATCAAAGCAAAAGCATTTGGTATTTTTGGCTAAAATTTTGCCTGGCTGTGTTTTCTTTATCAATTTGTTTCTTTTGGGTCATTTTTTTTACTCAAATTACCATTGTGGATTAGGTTGTCTAATTATCTAGAAAGTTAATTATATGAAACTAAAAGTTATGAGCTTGTTGAAGACGTGATAGGATTAGATATCAATTGACGTTTCCAT
Organism: Embelia ribes; assembly: GCA_001753735.1. Classification (NCBI taxonomy): domain Eukaryota; kingdom Viridiplantae; phylum Streptophyta; class Magnoliopsida; order Ericales; family Primulaceae; genus Embelia; species Embelia ribes. The sequence continues at coordinate 14,799 of MKEJ01037544.1, forward strand.
ACACATTCGGTTGATTTTTTTATAATAACGAATCTGGATGCATAACATGTATTCATAATTGAGCATCAAGAGTTAATATATATTAATATGTCACCCATACACATCAAAATAGTGCAAATAACCTCGAAAATTTAAATTAATCTATATTGCATTTAATTTTTAATTAATTTATCAGTATATCTTGAATTTTTCAGCACATTCACCCTAAAAATAATTTCTTGCATGGCTAACTCGTCTTAAGAAATTATAATCGTATTCTAATTTTAAAGTTTGTGAGTGAAATTTGTTTGACATGCAATTATAAGAAATAAAACATATGTTTGTGTACGTATATGCAGTATTGTTCCAACCTTTACCTCGAAGTAATATAAGGGATACCTTTCCTAACGAGCAAAATAAATACAATAATAACAAGGACTTTCCTTAATCTAATTAAAGTACATAATCATACTTTGAGTCTTGAGCCAATAAAAAAATATGAAAATAGAAACATCTAGGGTAAATTGCACTTAGGTTTCTGATAATTTCATAATACCCCCTAAGGTATCTGAAATTACATTGTCCCCTTACAAGGTATTCTGTTCATTGCACTTTGCCCCTAAAGTTTTAGGGGGAAAGTGAAAATTAACTTTTACTCTTAAAATTAAAAAAATAACAAAAAAGCAATTAATAATTGCTATTTTTTTAATTTTTTTTTAAAAAAAGATTGTATAGTTACATATATTGAAAAATATTTTTCTTAAAATGTAATAGTATTTGTCTAATTTTTTCATAATTATTAGTTCAAAATGAATAAAATAAGGTAGTAAAATGAAGGGTAAAATGGTCGTTGAAATACAATTTTTTAAATCATAATATATTTTTTAAATATTAGTAATAATAATAGTAAGAAGAATCTTTATAATTTTTGTGAATTATTCTCTTTCTGAGAATGCTAACTACATGGATATAAGTATTACAAAAGGACATACGTATTACGAAGTTGGACGAATAAATGGCTTTCGATAGGAATTAGTGTGTCATGATCCGAATTCCCATAAATCTAGAGACGTGAACTGAAAGAATGAAAATAGAATAATAACCTCA
>MKEJ01037547.1:0-13907 GCA_001753735.1 Embelia ribes
GGGGTTTCTTGGCCCAATTCTCACTTAATTAATGTTGCTAATTGGGCTTAAAACAAGGCTTGAAAGTTGGTTTAATTCGATAATAAATTGGGCTAAGGTCGTTTGATTAAAAAGAGCCCGAAACCTTAGTAAAATTTACCTAAGAGAAAAGAATTATATTATACTAACAACACGAAATAATTTCATTCAAACTGATTTATATATATATCACTATAAAATTACAGTTTGAATATATATTATGCTCTAGCAAAATTTCAGGGTATTACATAAGGAACCCCAATATGATATTTTTATTCATATCCGACCTCCGACACTAGATGAACTAAGGCCGAGAGTTTCAAATCACTACTTATGGCTTTCACACTCTCTCTCCTTATGTTAACAAGAGTGAAAAAGAAATAATGGGAAAAAGGTAAAGGCCGGTCAATAAAAGGGAAAATAAAGAGGAAAAATGTTGCCTACTTGCAACATTAAATCATACCCGTATATTACCCTGCTGCAATATATTACTACCCAACAATTATACAAATCATAATAAATAATATCATTAAAATACAATTAATAATATTATTTTTTTAAGCAAAAAATTTTATACAAATTTTCGGGATGTAACATCCTCCCCACATTAGAAAATTTCGTCTCCAAAATTAGTATATACTACGAAAAAGAACAAAATGTACCAAAATTTTCGAACAACTCCGAACACTTAGCCCACATTCCTTCTTCCTGTTCCCAATTTATTTCTTCAATCGAACCGCTCTTCCATAAGACCTTAACCAACTGAATTGATCTTCGCCTCAATATTTGCTCTTTTGAGTCCAAGATACGAATAGGCTGAAACTCATAGGATACGTCTTCTACTATGTACAAATAATCAAAATTAATAACATGAGAGGGATCTCATATGTGCTTCTGAAGCATCGATACGTGAAATACTGGATGGATGCTAGAAAATTGAGGTGGTAATGCAAGTCGATATACAATCTTGACAACTTTTTCAAGAATGAGAAATAGACCAATAAAACGAGAGGAAATGATACCCTTTTTCGAGTAAACTTTCAATCCAACATCGGAGTCCAGAGGACATCGACGATGATCCTCATAACTTTTGTGATGACTCTAGGCCATTTTCAAATGTTGTTTGATCACTTGAATGTTTTGGATTATTTCTTACACCAAATTGGGACCAAGCAAAGCACCCCCGCCAACCTCTGCCTTGCAAATCAGAGAATGACACGGTCTACCATATAAAGTTTTGAATGGAGCATTTTCTATACTCGAGTGATCTCTATTATTGTATGCAAATTCAATCAAACTTATGCACTTTTCCCAACCTCCCTGAAATTGAGAACACACCATTGAAGAATGTCCTTTATTGTTTGAATTGTCTTCTTGGATTGGCCATACTTTTGAGGATGAAATGTCGTACTCATATAAAGTTTTTCCCCAAAGTAGTTTGGAGACTCGACCAAAAGTACCATAAAAAATGGGAATCGAGATCCAAAATTATAGAAATAGGAGCGCATATCAATGAATGATCTCGTCAATATACTTTCGACATAATTTTTCAACTAAGTCGATAGTCCAAATTGGAAGAAGTGTTAGTCATCGATCCACAATCACTCATATTGCTTCTCAACCCCACCTCGATCTCAGTAATCAATATATTCCCATTTCTACTTGAAAGTAGGCAACGGTTGAAGTAAACCCCCGCGACCCTTATATTCCGCTTTGACCTATTGGCATGTCAAATACCGAGAAACGAACTCCGCTATATATTTTTTCATACTAGGCCACCAAAAATGATGAGCTACATCGTGATACATCTTGGTACTACCCGTATGAACTGCTAATTGAGAGTGATGAGATTCCCAAATAACCTCATCCCAAATAGATAGGGGAATGTACAAATGATTTTAGAATCACAATCTGTCATCGTCAGAAATGGTCCATTGATCAAGACCATGATTACTAAGAATTCGTACCCAATACGCATCCGATTTATCATCCATCTTTTGTGCCTTGATAACATAAATGATCAAAGTTGGCCAAATTTAATCGTAAACAACATCGCCTAACCTTCTGGCTTGACACAATCCAACCCGAAGTCATTAAGGACATAAAGTATCTCCTACTCATTAATTGCAAGACAAGCAAGAGAGCAACGAGTCTTATGACTCAACGTATCCACTATCAAGTTTGTTTTCCCCGGGATAATACTCAAGATCAAAATTATATTGATCCAAGTATTCTATCCATCATCGTTGCCGTATATTCAAGTCCCTTTACGTGAACACTTACTTGAGGGACTTGTGATCCGAATAGACCTCAAACTTTTCACCATACAAGTAGTGATGCCAATACTTTAAGGCAAACACTACTACTCCAAATTCCAAAATCGTATGTAGTTTCGATCATGTACTTTCAATTTCCTAGACCCATAGGTAACCACCTTCCTAATTTGCATAAAGACGTACCCAAAACCCTCTTTTGATGATCACAATAGACCATATAACCAATGTCCCACTTCAGAACGATAAGAATTGGAGCCGAGGTAAAGAATGATTTTAAATAAAGAAATGACTCTCACATTTTGAATCCCATCCAAATTTTACCCTTTACGAGTGAGCCGAGTTAATGGAGTCACTAGATGAGAAAAATCCTTAACTAATCGACAATAATAGCCTACAATATCTAAGAAACTACGAATCTAGAATACAAATTTAGGTCATTTCCAACCGGTAAAGGTCTCAATCTTTGTAGGAACAACCAACATACCTTGCTTCGAAAGAACATGGCCAAGAAAACAAATCTCCGATAGCCAAAATTCACATTTTGTAAACTTAGCATATGGCATTGTTCCCGGAAAGTCAAAATAACAATATGAAGATGTTCTTGATGAACCTCTTTTAAAGTGAGTAGACAAGAATATTATTGATAAAAATGACAATGAAGCGATTGAAATAGGGTTGGAATACTTGATTCATCAACTCCATAAATGTTATTGGAGCATTAGTAAGATTAAAAGGCATAACAAGGAATTCAAAATACCTATAACGAGTCTAAAATGCTAATTTAGGAATGTCCTCCTCTTGAATCCTTAGCTGATGATATCCCGTATATAAGTCAATTTTCGAAAAGAATTTTGAATCTCGAAGTTGATCAAAGAGATCGCCAATCCTTGGTTGTCGATATTTGTTCTTAATTGTCATTTGATTAAGCTTACAGTAGTCGATACACATCCTCATCGACCCATTTTTCTTTGGCACAAATAATACAGGAAGGCCCCATGGTGATAAACTCTACTGAATAAAGCCCTTCAACTCTAAATTATCCAATTGCACCATTAATTCCTCCAATTCTACGAGAGCCAACCGATAAGGTACAAACTCTACCTCTTGCGCAGGCTGAAATTTAATAAGATCTTCTAGGAAAACATCAGGGAAGTCATGAATAATAGGAGGAAACTCCATCCTCGAAGTCACCTCCTCTAAAAGAGTAAGACTAGCTAACATACCAGAAAAGCTAGCCTGAGTACGATGAGAATAAGGATACGAAACACCACACTCCCCTTGATAATAAATATTTACCCCTGAAGATGTCACCATGGTTACCCTACATTTCTTACAATCAGCACGAAAGTATGATAGCCAATCTATGCCAATTATGATATCGAACCCAAGCATACCAAAAATAATAAAATCACACACGAATGTATGATCAGCAATAATCAATTCATACCCCTAACATATACTTAATACGAAAAGTAAATTTGCCCTAAGTATTTACATATATTGAAGTATCTAAACTCTCCATATGTGATTCTAATATAGATGCAAAATATGATGATAGTATAACTCGAACAATCGAAGGCTCAGCTACCTCCAGGGGCTGAGGCATAGTATATGCACGAGCCTGATATATGTTGCCCTGCTAATAACCTCCCCGAGTTCCACTCACTTAATATTCACCCTGTAAAGTCCCTATGCCCTGATAATCGCCTCGAGAAGGCCTCGCGCCATGATAAAAAGAAGAAGATGATGCTGACAAAAGTAGCCTAGGAACAACCACTGATGGAGTTGAATGGGCAGGTCCACGAGAGCTACTAAGGGCTACAAAACTCTTAGGACAACAAGACTGTATGTAGCCCTTGTTGCCACAGTTGCGGTAAGAGGCCTAGGGACAAACAACCTGAATATGCTCCTCCGTACCACAAAGATGATACGAAGAAGGCATAGGACAACCGTGAGCTATGTGACTTGACTGGCCATAAGTATAACACGTTGGGCTTTGAACTTGTGACCCTGAAGGTGCAGATTAAACAGAAGAAGATCTCCCCCGAGAAGATGAGGCCTTTTCTTCTCACCATTACCCACAAAATTGAAATCAACATATGTATTATCACCAACATGACCACCCCAAATGACCTAACCCATCCTCTAATCCCAACCATAGATCTTGATGATTGTCTCGACGGTCTAAAAAGGCGAGAATTCTCAATATGTTGCCTAGTGAGTATGCCCTCTTCAACTTTTATGGCCACATGTACATAATGCTTATAGGTCTCATGTAAGCCTGAAGTGACTAGAATATGAATAGAAAGGCATTAGCCTTTCTCAAATCTTTGGCATCAAAGCTTCGCGGTGGAGATGAACTCTGGTACATATCAAAAGAGACTCGTAAAAGCCCACTAATATTGTTGAACCATCATGTTCCTTAGAACCAGGTTTGCAAACTCCTCCCATTTCTTTTCCTGGAGCATGTCCGGAAAGAACTCCTTCAAAAACAACTCTCTAAATTTCACCCAAGGGATACCCGACCTGTAGACTTCTTCCTAACTTTTCCACTATTTACCAGCTTTGGGTTATTATCATTGTATCCGGCAAGGCCATTTGTTGCATGATTGTTCTAGGCCTGCTTCATGTCATCTCTGTAGAGCTAAGGGACACATACAATCTTCTTGTGTAATGGTATTTTGTAGGATGTACAGGGGTTGGGGACATATAATGACGTTTTGTCCTCTTGTAACATGTCAGAGGTGTGGGGTCAAGGGTCACATGGACTTAAGATGTCTCGAGGGTTTTGTAGTTTCTAGTGGTTCACACAGATGAACTTCTTCTTCTGCTCCTTCTTATGTGGCTCAAAAGATACCATATATCAGGCTGGCACTTATGCTATGTCACAGGGTCCTAATGTGGTTGAGCCTTTGGTAGTGCGAGGTATATTTCATTTCCTTTCTACTGAGGCACATGTATTGTTTAACACTGGTGCTTCATGTTCATTCATTTATATACGTTTTGTGCATATGTTGCAATTGCCTATTAAGGAGTTGAGCACTCCTATATATGTTGATATGCCTGGGGAGCATGTGTTTCATATTAGTAGTGTATGTCAGAAGTGTGAGTTGCTAATTGTTTATCATATTTTTTAATATGATTTCGTTGTGTTTGGTATGTTTGGATTTGATATCATTATTGGAATTGATTGTCTATCATACTTTCATGCTATTATTGATAACAAGCAGAGGCGTGTTTCGCTAAAAATTGCATCAGGTATTGAGGTGCATTATCAAGGAGAGCGACAACCTTCCATTCTACATGCTCGTAAGGCTCAAGTTAGTCTAACATGTATGCTAGCTAGGCTTCCTTAGTCTTCCTCCTGAGAGGGAAGTTGAGTTCTCTATTGAGGTGGTTATGGGGACTAATCCCATCTCTATATCTTTGTAACAATTGGCTCCAGTTGAGTTGGAAGAGTTGCATATATAGATCAACGATCTTGAATAGAATGGTTTCATCCAACTGAGTTTATCTCTGTAGGGTACACCGGCATTGTTTATACCAAATAAAAATGATACTATGCAAATATATATATATATATATATATATAGATTATTGTAAGTTGAATTAGGTTAATGTTAAGAACAAATATCCGCTACCTCAGATTGACCATTTGTTTGATCAGTTACAAGGTTCTCAATTCTTTTCGAAAATTGACTTGCGTTCTGGATATCATCAGTTGCGTATTCGAAAAGATGATATTCTGAAAACTGCCTTTTGTATTCATTATGGGTACTTCGAATTTCCTATTATACCATTTGCTTTGACTAATACCCGAGCTGCATTCATGAACTTGATAAATCGTGTCTTCAAGATGTATCTTGATCAATTTGTTGTTGTGTTTGTTGATGATATTCTTGTCTATTCACCTACTGAAGAGGCATATCGAGAGCATTTGCAGGTTGTTCTATCAATACTTGGGGAGCATAAGCCGTATGATAAGTTTTTGAAGTGAGAGTTCTGGTTGCATAAGGTGCGCTTTCTTATACACATGATGTCAGAAAGTGGCATGGCAGTTGATCCTTCTAAAATCAAGGCCGTTATTGAATGGGAATGACTGAAATCTATGTTTGAAATTCGCAATTTCTTGGATCTTGTAGGGTACTACCGATTTGTTCGGGATTTTTTGCATTTGGCAGCCCCTATGATCATGTTGACTTGCAAGGGTATGAAATTCGAGTGGAATTCCCAGTACAAGGAATCCTTTCTAACTTCGAAAAATTTGTTGACTTCGGCTCCAATTCTGATTATTCCGACATGAGGTATTGGTTATTTTGTGTATTGTGATGCGTCTAAAAAAGACTTGGGTTGTGTGTTGATGTATCTTAGTAAAGTTGTGGCTTATGCATCTTAGCAGTTGAAAGTTTATGAGAAGAACTATCTGACGCATGACCTTGAGCTTGTTGCCGTTGTTTTTGCTCTGAAGTATTGTCTCCATTCTCTGTATGGCGAGAAGTACGAGATATAAATAGTTTGATCATAAATCTTTGAAGTATATATTTACACAATATGATATGAATATGCATCAGAGGAGGTTGATAGAGTACTTGAACTAGTATAACTTTGATCTTGAGTATTATCCTAGAAGGGCGATGTTGTAGCGGACTCATTGAGCCATAAGACTAGGTGTTCTATTGCATGTCTTGCAATAAATGAGTAGGAGTTGATATATGTTCTTAGTGAGTTTGGATTGGATTGTGTGGAGGTGGAAGGAAGAGCAATATTGTTTATGATCGAAGTCAGATCAACTTTGATTACTCGAGTAATTGAGGCACAGAGTATGGATGATGAGTCTGATACTTACCGTGTGAGAGTTCTTAGTGAATATGGTCTTGATCAGTGGACCATTTCTGACGATGAGTGATTGTATTTCCAAAGTCGATTATTTGTGCCTATTTTTATTTGGGATGAGATTCTTTGTGAGTCTCATCATTCTCATTTGGCAGTTCATCCTGAGGGTACCAAGATGTTTAATGACATTGCACATCATTTTTGTTCACCCAGTATGAAGAAAGACATTGCGTAGTTTGTATCTCGTTACCTTACATATCAGCAAGTTAAGACCGAGCTTAAATGTCTTGGAAGTTTGTTGCAACAATTGTCCATTCCAAAGTAGAAGTGGAAATGAATCACGATGAATTTTGTTGTAGGATTGCCTAGATCAAGACGGGGTTGCGATCCTATTTGGGTAGTCGTAGATTGTCTGAAGAAATATGCCAATTTTCTTCCGATACATATTACCAATTCAATTGAGAAACTTTGTCAAAAGTATATTGATGAAATTATTCATTTGCAAGGGACTCATTTATCCATAGTTTCAAATTGTGATCCTAATTTTGTTTCCATTTCTGCTCAAGTCTCCAATGTGCATTAGAAACAACTCTTGCTATGAGTATAGTCTTTTATCCTCAGATAGATTGTCAGTCTGAGTGGACGATTCAGACTTGGAGAACATGTTTTGGGCGTATATCCTTGATTTTGGCAGTGGTTAGGAAGAACACATGAGCTTGATAGAGTTTTCGTACAATAATAGTTACCATTCGACTTTGAAATGGCTTCGTTTGAGGCATTGTATGGACATCCATATTGTTCTCTAATCTGTTGGGCTGAGGTTGTTAATGGTGCTTTGCTTGGGCCAGAATTAGTACAAGAGATGACTTAGAATGTTTAATTAATTAGACAACTATTGGAAATGGCGCGTAGACATTTCAAAAATTATGTGAATATGCGGAGATGTCCTTTGTCATTTAAGGTAGGAAAAAATGAATTTCTAAAAGTGTCTTCAAAGAAGGGGATTATGAGATTTGGTTAGAAAGGGAAATTAATGCCAAGGTATATTGGACCTTTTATGATTCTTGAGGTGGTTGGAGAAGTTGCGTATAGGCTTGCATTGCCATTACAGTTGTCGAGTGTACATCCTATTTTTCACGTATTGATGTTGCAAAAGTATATTTGGGATCCATCGCATATGATAGACTTTGGCGACTTGTATGTCAAAGAGGATGTTTCATATGAGGGTCATCCGATGCGCATATTAGATGTAGAAGATAAAGTATTAAAGCAAAAGATGATCCGTCTTGTGAAAGTATTGTGGAAGAATAGGTCGACGGAGGAGATGACATAGGAGTGAGAGACTGAGATGAGGATGAAGTATTCGAAGCTATTTATTGACTCTAATACATCCTTTATTTTTGTGTATTGCATGCGAATTTTGGGGATCCTAACGTGGGGAGGATGTAAAGTCCCAAAATGCCAAGTTAATTTTTCGATTTATGTGTTGATGTATACATGTTTCATTTAGATATAATGTGACATAACGTGTTGTAGATTGGATTATAAATGCATAAGTATTGTGTATGTTTATGTGTTTCATTTAGATAATAATATAATATATAATGTGTGCTTGTATATATACTATTGTGTGACCTTGTTGGGAAGAATTTGTAGGTTTATGAGTTTACGAGCTGTGATTTGGGAAGTATTAAATGTTGTAGTATTTGTATGTTTAGAAATAGTATGGGGTTAGATCGGTACTGATAGGGTATATATATGGACTAATGTTATGCATATGTTGACTTATTTGAAGTGTATTGATTTCCAGATGTGCAGTTCTAAGATAGTGAGAATTGGTCAACTTTTATGGATATATGTCGACTAATTCCAACTGTCAATTGATTTGGGAATATGTCGATTATTTTGAGGTGCATTAAATTCTAAAGGGTTATATTTTTCAGGTAAGGTGAATAGTCGACTAATATGAATATATGTCAACTGATTTGGTCTTATTTTATTCTAAAAGGTTTTGGTGCTCAAGTAAGGAATATATCGAGTGATGTGGTGAATCTGTGAACTGATTTGGAAATAAGTCGACTGATTTGAATATATATTGACTGATTCCTAAATACACTTTTCGACTTTAAGTCACATCAAAGTCACTTTTTACTGATTTCACTCATTTCATCCGATATATGTATATATATATATATATATATAGAGAGAGAGAGAGATAGTGAAGGTGATTTGTTTATTCAACTCTTTGAGCCTCGATTTCATCTAGATCAAGTGGGTTTCTGCTGATAAAAATCACATATTCGTGTTCCTTAGAGTGAGGACATTCTTTTGAGGTAAGCTTTGTTTCTCTTCTTGTTCATTCACTATTCCTTGATTTTCGAATTTTTGTTGTTTGCTGAAATAAAGTTGATAATCTTCTTCCTTGTGATAAACGGGTTATCATGTTGTTGATTAGATTACAATACAGTCGATGCATCGTAAAACATCTAATTTATTGTGTTATTTAGTAATCTAACTTGTACAATCCTTTTTGCACATCTTATCATATATTATATTGAAGGCGTTGATGCGAGTGACGGCAGCCTTAAGGTGCTCGGACTTGCTTTTTATAGATAGCTTGTGAAGCTTTATTTTTTATTATATTTTATAGCCTTGTCATTATTATTCAAGGCTTAGACAATGTTGTATTAGATGTTGTAGATGATGATGTATCTTTTGCGTATTACTATTTATTGTTACCTTATGTGGTGTTAGGTATCGGGCAAGAACAAATGAGTAATATGTACTTGTTGTACAATCACTTTGCTATTATATATAATGTAAATGAAGGAGTTTACTTTTATTGTTGTTATTATATATTGGCAGGCTATAGTATATTTTGATTTGACGTACTCTGATATTATTGCTGTAGATAAGATTGGTGAAAATAATGGTTTAGTATGGATTTTCCGTTCTTTATATTTTTCTAAAAACCTATATTTTATTTTTCTTTTCTTAAAAAAGAGAAAACACCCCCCCTCCCCCCGGTTTTACAGGATTCAGGGCGTGACAAGTTGGTATTAGAGCTTAATAGGGTTATTTATACTTTGGCAAATCTTGCATAGAGTTTGTGTTGGGTTCGCGAGTGTAGGCTTGATGTGTTTATTTGTTGTGTATTTGTGTGTGTTAGGATTTGCATGAGTAATATTTGGTAGTTGCATTGATTTTAACATAGCGTTGGCATTGAGTAGCCTTGCATTGGTGTTGTGTTTCATTGCGAAGGCATTGTGTTATATAAGACAGTTGTTTAAGAAGTAAACTTATGTCTTTCTTGTATTGTTGTTGGTATTGTGAAGTGAACTAAGGTGTGTGGATGAGGACGAGGATGAGATAGCAGCGATGGATGTTGTGAAAGTAGAGGCCATGGGGTCAATGTTCGAAGTGGTCATGTTAGGGGATGCAGAATTAAGAAAGTGGAAGCTAGGTGTACTCGGGCTCGAGAAGCCGAGATATGTGAAATAAGAATTAGGGAAGCCAATGGTACTCTCAACTTGAAAGAGAGTAGAGAAGGGAGCATGGAAGAATATGAGAAAGAGGTTCCCAATACTCGACCTTGTGTTCCACCACAAGCTCAAGTGGGGGTTGGCGATATTGGGGGAGTTCAATCAGATTTAGAACGAGATGTGGAAGAAGTGATGTAGAATTTGGGGTTGAGTACATGAGTAAAAAGTAGACCTAGTAGGCAGACGAGAGCCTTGGCAGCTCAATCGCATTTTAGAATTATCGATCATTCTATCTTTAAGGATGACAAGGAATTGATAGCTATTTAGCATTGGTTTTATTGAGAAGGCATTACGTTATATAAGACATTTGTATGAGAAGTAAACTCATATCTTTCTTGTGTCGTTGTTGATATTGTGAAGTGAACTATGGTGTGTGGACCAGGATGAGGATGAGGTAGAAGTAGTCGATGTCGTGGTAGTAGAGGCCATGGGGTCAATGTTCGAGGTGGTCATGTTGGGGGATGTTGAATTAAGGAAGTGGAAGCTATGCGTACTAGGGCTAGAGAAGCCAAGATACGTGAAATAGGAATTAGGGAATCCGATGGTACTCTCAACTTGGAAGAGAGTAACGAAGAGAGCATGGAGGAATATGAGGAAAATATTCCCGATACTCAACCTCGTACTCCGCCATGTGCTTAAGCGGGGGTTGGCGATATTAGGGGAGTTCAATCAGATTTGTTAAGAGATATGGAAGAAGTGATACGGAATTTTGGGTAGAGTATACGAGGGAAAAGTGAACCTAGTGGGCAGATGAGAGCTTTGACAGCTCAATTGCATTTTAGAGGTATGGATCATCCAGTCTTTAAGGGTGACGGGGAATTGATAGCTGCTAAGCATTGGTTGATGGGGGTTGAAGGGATGTTTAGTATGCTTCACATGGTCGATGGTGATTCGGGAATGGCTACGGTGCCATTTTATTTGTGAGGCAAAGCGGCCGAGTGGTGGAAGGGTCATGTCTTGATGCATGGTCGAGTTGGTATGACTTAGGAGGCTTTTCAAATATTGTTCTTGAAAGAGTTCTATCCCAATATTGTTCGAAAGAGAAAGAGGACTGAGTTTGCAAACTTGGACCAAAAGCGTTTGACGGTGATGCAATATCAACGGTTATTCATTAGCCTTTCTTGCTATGTGTTAGAACTTGTTTCTACCGAGGAGTGCTAGATAGTTAGGTTTGAGAGTGGCTTATACCATGCAATCAAGTCGATTGTTGTTTTGGAGCTACCCAATTCATATGAGGATTGAGTAAGCGCGACGGTGAGGGTAAAGAATAACATTCTTGAGAGACATCAAATTGTTGATGCTCGTCCTCCTCGACCTTCGAGCCAGCCTTCTGGTTCTTGTTCCATTTCAGATGTTGATTTTTATTGCGGTTGGTTACATTGGTGGAGTGGGTAGTGTGAGCATTGGGGGTGGGGTCAAAAGAGATCCCAAGATTTATTTATTACTCCTCATGGTGAGTGACCTCAGCCTACCCAGACTTCTTCTTCCAGTCCGTTTGTGCAGAGTTCGGGTTGTTTTCGATGCAACCAGTAGGGCCACATTTCTCAAGATTGTACTAGGCCCACTGCATGTCATTTCTGTGGTGTTGAGGGATACGTACAGTCTTCCTGTCTAATGGTGTCTTATAGGATATGCGGGGGTAGGGGATATAAAGACATCTTGCCCTTTGGCAACGTGTTAGAGGTATGCAACTAAGGGGCATATGGATTCGAGATGTCCTAAGGGTTTTGCAGTTTCGGGAGGTTCTCGCAGACCTACTTTATCTTTTGCTCCTTTAGAAGGTCTTGTTAGGAGGATATATGTTCCTCTATCTTCTTCCCTGCTCAGGGTATTGGACCATTTCGTGGAGGTAGTAGTGGTGCTCAGGCTCGTGCCTATGTTATGCTGTAAGGTTTGGATGTGACCGAACCTTCGATGGTTCAAGTTATACTATTATTTCTTTCTAGTTGGGCGCATGTGTTGTTTGATACAGGCACCTCATGCTCATTTATTTATGTACGTTTTGCGCATATGTTGCAATTGCATATTGACGAGTTGAGCACTCCTATATATGTTGATACACCTCGGGAGCATGTGTTTTGTATTAGTAATGTGTGTCTGAAGCATGAGTTGTTAATTGCTTACCATATTTTTTAATAAGATTTCATTGTGTTTGGTATGTTGGGATTCAATATTATTATTGGCATTGATTGGCTATTACACTTTTATATTGTCATTGATTGTAATAGGAGGCGTGTTTCAATAAGAACTATGTCCGGTGTTGAGTTGTGTTATCAAAGGGAGCGACAACCTTCTCTTCCACATGCTCATAAGGCTCTGGCTAGTCTATCATGTATGTTAGCTAGGCTTTCTATTTTTTATGAGATTTTGTTGGAGTTGAATACTCTTTATGTGATTTGTAAATATCTGGATGTGTTTCCGGTTGATTTGAGTGGTATTCCTCTCAACATGGAAGTTGAGTTCTCTATTGAGGTAGTTTCCGGGAACAAATCCTATCTTTATTGCTCCGTATCATTTGGCTCCGATTGAGTTGGAAGAGTTGTGTGTACAGATTCGTGATCTTGAGCCGAGGGGTTTTATCCAACTGAGTTCATCTTCGTGGAATGCACCAGCATTGTTTGTGCCAAAGAAAGATGGTACCTTGTGGATGTGTATAGATTATTGTAAGTTGAATTGGGTTACCATTAAAAACAAATATCCTTTGCCTCGAATTGACGATTTGTTTGATCAGTTGAAAGGTTCTCAATTCTTTTCGAAATTTGATGCTATAACAGGCGTGGCGAAGATGACGTAGAAGTTAGAAATAGTTATTACTCATATATTATTTTTGTCGTTGCAAGAACGTGTTGTGACTTCTTATTCTTAGTTATTTTTATTAAGCAGATCGCCAGAGGCGATATACATGTAAACTGACGTTTACTTTGTATAAATGTTGATTTTATATAGTGTTTGCGCTAACCTTCCTATTTCTTTTAATGTAGTTTGTACATATATTTTAGAATAGTCTACTTCTATATGTATTTACAGATGCGCAACTCTTATGTGATTGTTGTACATAGATGCGTAGTATCGTTCTACAGTGGTGATTAGATGTTTAAGTAATGATGATGACATGGAAATATTTTTCTTTTCTTTTCTTTATTTTTTGTTCTTTTTTTTTTTCATCTCGTGATTCCCGGATCACGGATTTTGGGGAGCGACATCCGAAAGTTTCAAAAACTATCCAAAGTGCATGAAA
>MKEJ01037553.1:0-10286 GCA_001753735.1 Embelia ribes
ACAATAATAATTATCATGCTTGTATTCATTATGAATTAATTAAACTAATAGCAATATAACATTAATCGAACAATAAATAAACTAACATAAGAATTAAAAAAACTAATAATAAAGAACAAATAAATTAGATAACTTGCAAATGTATTGAAACTAAGAACAGAAAGATAATAGAAAAATTCTAAGTTACTATAAAATTATTATGATTTGCAACGTTAAAAAAAAACAATTGTACCAAAAAAAAAAAAAAAGAGTAAAACTGGAGTTGCTGTCCTTTTACTTATAATTCCTCTGGTGCTATGTATCTCACTACTCTTTAAAAAGTATCATCTCTCTAAAGTGTTTAATATATTTTTCGTTCCAAGAATGCCCTTCACCTTATAATTTTATAGTAAAAGTCACTATGTCTAAAATTGTAATTTAATTAATCTTAATTTGTATATTTTTTATTAAGAGGTAATAGTATCTTTTTAGATATTTAAATTGATGATTATCGGATTAAAAAAATAGATTTACATAGATTACATGGATCATATTTTTAAAAGATAATATTGCTATATCATTAGGGATTTTATTTGGTGATTATTAAATTAGTAAAAGATAGATTTAAATAGATTATAATAATATGAATTATATTTAATACTTATTTAATAATCTTATCCACAATATAATTTCTTAAACACATTAACTATTATATAATTTGACTCTTAGTTTTATGTAAAAACTCATGCTTATATAATTGAGAAAGTATCAATTGATTTATACAATTATACAAAAAATTAAAAATATTTCACAAGTACCAAACTTATAAATTCAATCTTAGTTCTAAGATTACTTAGTCAAAATGTCAACTAATTATTTTTAATATATTTATATTACCAACACGAACTATCGAGAAAATTCATCTTATTCAAGATAATAAGTATAAAATAATCTTATTCTATCTTTCAATGATTAATTTTTCAAAATTAGTTGTTATCAGTTCTTTGATATCAATATAATTTATTTATATACATTTGACATTTGATTCATGTATATTCTAGTTAAATATTAATTTTTATTTACAATAGAATTTGTCTTCTAGTATAATAAGAAAGTAATGATAATGCCTTATATATATACTATATAATTTGAGTAATTTTTTTTTTTTTTGCATAATAAGTAAAAAGTGTAATATGATATTATAATGTGTATGGTAATTTACTTTATAATAAACTATTTTTATTAATCTTGTATCATATTTGGTGATATTTTCAAAATTTTATTTTTATAATAAAAAATATCTGAGATAATTTCTTAATTTGAACTCTTATATTAATATATAATATTTTTGTTAAATAGAACGTGCAAAATATGCAAACGTTTGCTAGTATATAATAAAAAGATGCCATCAAAAAATTTATTTATATAGAAATTTTTATATGGAAGGAACGAAGAAATAAATAAATAAAATAAAATACCTCCCCCATAAGCTGCTGCCGTATCGATGAATTTTTGTAAGTGGCCCAAGTGCCGCCACTATGTATGTAAGTATATTCAACCGACTATGTATGTAAGTGGCCCAAGTGCCGCCACTATGTATCTAGGTCTGCCGTGTGCTATATATATGGCAAACGACTTCTTTTTTTTTAAATTCTTCTTTTTTAGTATTGCCGTGGCCCATTGTAACAATTGGCAGACTTTTCTACCAATTCTTGGTAAATTTCAGCTTGATCATAAGTTTTTCCTTCTCTTTACCATTTTGTCCTTGAGTTGAAAATTGTGCCCGTTCGAAAAAATATATTCCAATCAACAACACAATTGAAACTCTTCAAATATCATTCTTTTGATTTTTGTAACGTTCTCAAACATACTTAATACATTTAAAATTCGAAAGAAACCTCCCAAAAGTTAATATTTATCATTCCAAAGCCTCAACAAACTAATTCTTTATCATATTATGCATTTATTTTGGCCTTTTTTACCACCATATACCTACAAATACATATAAAACCACATAATACCGAAATATAGCAAATTTCTTACTAAATATGTAATATAAATGAGATAATTACCCCATAAATGACTCTGAAAAAGGCAATATTCAAGACTAATCACATATTAAGAGAAAATAATATTTGGTGAATTATTTGTGCACGTACGGATGGAACTTTTTAAAATTTAAGAATAAAAATTATCAAAATAAAAAATCTAAGGACCAAATAGGATTTTTATAAAAATCTCTTTCTTGTTAATCAAAAGGTTCGATTCTCTACTCTCTATATGGGTAAGGCAACAGTGTACTATAGGGTCTCCTTATCTAAACATATAGAAGTGAGAAGACAAATATATTTTCTAAATATTTATTGATTGGATCTAAAACGTGCAGATTTTATTTAGTAATTGCATTAAGGTACTGTCGTAATTTTCTCGATAAAAATACCAACTATCGATCTCTCAAGTACTCTTAGGCATAGCGGAAATCTTAAGAATGTTCGAATTGTACCATAGTAACTTGTGAATTCATTTATGTACTTTTTTTTTACTAAATTAACTAAATTAATCCTACTCCTACTTTCTCTTTGGTGTCCCTTTGTGGGAGATTATTTGGGCTAAAACTAATGCGCAAATTTAATGAATAAGAACGTAAAAATAATAACAATAAAAATAAATCCTTTGACGGAGAATCCGATAGATTAGTTTCCACCCCTAATTACCCTAAATGATGAGTTCCGATTAAGTTTGTCTAAAAAATTACCGAGCATTTTTTTATCTAGTTTATCTCAACCTAGTGTACCATTGGGAGCATGTCAGATTCCATAACTATACCTAGATGATTTCTAAGTTAACTCGGACAGGTTATAAAACCCTAGACTTTTAGACTAAAATAATTTGTAGGATTAAGATTTCCCTAAATGATAAGTTCTAGATAAATTCTTATCTGGTTTATTTCAATCTAATATGCCATTAAGAGATTATCAGACTTCATAACTACGCTTAGGTGATTTCGAATTTACTTGCAATAAATTTTAAAATCTGAATTTTCTAAATTAATTTTTTCATATTAAAATTTAGGAAAATCATTCCCATTAATTAGGATGTTCGGGGGTTTCAACAAATTTATTTTCATCTCTGAGGTAAGAACTAAACTAGCCTAATATACCGAAATTAAACATAACAATTTGTAATTTAAAGCATGAAGCTAACAACATTAACTTAAGGCATAAAAATAAAAACATGGCAATTAATTAAAACACCAATTTATAATAAACTAAGCTTCAAAATTAAACAACTAAAGCAAGAAGATATTACACTTACAAACTTTGATGAACTTGAAATTAAAACACTTTGCGAAAAGAAAACGTCACCAAATTAATCTACAATCACCCCCAATTTACTTTTTCAACTCAAGAACAAAATAAAGAAAAAGAAGAAAAATTAAATTATAGAGAGAAGGGGGAGAAAAATTGCTCCCTAAAAAGAAAATAAAAATTAAGTGTGAAAGTTATTCAAAAAATGTTTCAAGACTAGCATGTGTATTTAAGGTTGGGTGTCCACTTAGACATAGTCAACCACTTTTTCTCATCACCACGGCCAAAACAAAAAGGTGGAGTATTGACTTTTCAAGTTAAGTGGCTAGGGATGGGGATTGAGGCTAGATTAGTGGTGGAGTATGGTGAAAGCAAAAGTTGTTGAGCCATGAATCTAAACTGCATCCAGGTACTTCAATCAATTGAACTTCATAAAATTTGGACAGTTTGCTCTACTTTAATAATTCTTCAATTTATTTGATTTGTATGCTTTTTACTCTTCGGCTTTCAATATCCAAATGTCTTTTTGATCACGAAATCTCGACAAATCCCAGCAGCAGCTATCTTGATTATTCAACACTGATTTTATGAAAAGCACTCGAAAACCCTTTATATCAAAATAAAGTGCAAAAAGTGCATCGAATGTCGAATAATTTAAGTTATTATTCAAGGCTAACATTCTTATTTTATACAATTTTATACAGTAATCGACATTGCCCCTGTTTGTTGGATCCCTACGCTATAAGCACAATAGCATCACTAGATAGTGTCCATGGTACTCCTTGCTTGACATTCCCCTGGTACTCTTTGTTCAACTTTCCCAAAAAGCTATGACTTAGATCCATTTTGAAATTGTTTTATCTCTTTTGTTGACCTTTAGGCAAACACAAGGAGGAAAGGGGGAGTGAATTGTATTAAAATAGAACTTAAACACTTTTTGATAAAATAATCATTTAAAAAACTTTATCACAATAATATTAATAAAACAAATAAATAATATGAAAAAAGTTAAAGGGATAGAGATTGCAAATAGAGTTTTATAGTGGTTCGGTCAAAAATCCATTGATCCCTTACGTCCATTCTCCTAAGCATTGCTTGAGATTATTTTATCACCAAGATAAATATTACAACCCTATCAATTTCACGGATGTTGATCACTCTATTTGAGATAATCCCTCAAATTAAAGTATACCCTCACGACTCAGTAGTATAAGTAGACATTTAAAACTGAATTCTTATACTCAGAAAATAATGAAGATTAAAACCCTTGAGTATAGGATTTTACAAGCGAATAATGATATTTAAATTATTGAACTGTTGCTTGTTACTTAGAGAGATAAGAGAACTTGAAGGAATGATTTGAAGTATTGATGAACATCATCTATTTACAGTATTTGAGTTTGGAATGAGATATGACAGAAGTTCTTAAAACATGTAAGTGTATCAATCATTTTTATGATCGAACTTCTATCCATATGTTGTCACTATTTTGTCCATGTACGGTCGCATGTCCGTATGCTGTTAGCTCTTCGTCTGCATGCAGTCGACTTTGTATCCATGTGAGGACTTTCTCCTAACCGTAGGAGTCAATTGTCCCCTCCGTGTATGGTCAATTCTCATCCGTATACGGTCAACGCGTCCGTATACGGTCAATGTTGGTCAACTCTTTTGTTGTAGTGGTTTTTGACTATTTTGACCCTTTTAGGCTTATAATTTGATCTCATCAAAACACAAAAGTTGTAAATATTTGAATTCCCTTTCCAGAAATATAAAGTAAACTTTCATTGAATTTACGAGCTGATAGATATGCCAATATTACAAAATAATATCAATTTTGAATGTGTGAGCTGTTTTTCTTCATTTTGACTCTTTTCCATTTTGAATTGAATTTTTACCAGCATGAAACTTATAGGTATTTGAATTATATTTCTATTCATCTTATGTAAATATTCATTGGATTTATGAGCTAAGAGATATGACCATTTTACCGAATAACTTTCCTTAAAGTTTGTCGTTCATTGCTCTACTTCTTTGAGACTTGTTTTTCTTCAAGTTTCATTGTGTTTTGAGCTTGTCATTGACTATCTACTTTACATAAACTTGCTCAAATATTAGTCTTCTAATGAACATAAATTAAACTTTGTTTCTAACTCATTTTTCATTATCAAAATATATTTGATCAAAACTTGGGTTAATAATATAAATTACAAAATTAATACAAAAATATCAAACCAAATTCAAAAAACTAATAGCTGGATTTAAAAATGATTTAAGAATGATTGAAAATAGTACATTTTGATCATTTGAATATAATTCAAATATATTATGGATGAGTAGTTTATAATATTTCGTAAATCATATTACAACTCCTGCTAATTATGGAATTTTTTAAAAAATTTTAATACAATACTGACATATCACCGTAAGTAGGGGAAAGAACAACATAAATCTTACATATGAGTTCATTACGTATAATTTTCTAAAATGGTATGAAGAAGTAAAATCTATTCAAATTCTCTTTACAAAAATGATAAATTATATATGATTTCTTCCATTCAACACAACCTGTTAAGTGAGAAGTTAGTTTTACCATGGTATCGGAGGAAAAAACAAGAATAAACAAATGAGAAGGACTAAATGCCAAAATAGATTAAAAACGGTGTTGATGAAAATTTTCACAGTTTTGTGAAATTATAACTCAATTTTCTCGAAAGTAGGATATTCATGATTCAAATCTCAAACCATTTGTGATTTAGTATTCTAATAAAAAAAAATAATGAATTTGTTAAAATAAATTTGAAACTATTTGTGGTGTAGCATTTTCTAATAAAAAATACCAAATTCATTAAAGTTAGCTGATTGTACAAATTGAATCTATTAATTTGAAAAATCTCATAGAGATTATATATACGCTAAACATTTATGCAAGTTTATAATAAAGAAGAAATATATATATATATATATATATATAGAAAAGATTATAGAGTGTTTTTATCATACTAATCTTATAATAATATCTAAATACTGTCAGAACTTATAATTATTTTTTCAGCAGTAACTAAGTATAAGCCGTTGAACACAAATAATTAAATAGTTCATAAATATGTTATATTATTTAATGTAATTCACTTGTCCAAACACAAACTTTTAAATTGAAGAATGAGTATTTAAATTAAAAGAAAAAAATAATATATTATTAAAATTTTTTATGCATTTATTATACAAAAATAATTAATTAATTAAAAATTAATATAAGTACGAGCTCGTACAGCACACCGGGCCAAATCTAGTTAAATCTAATCTTGTTTTGGTGGTTTGCTGCAAAAGAAGTGGTCCCTTGATGTTAGACGGTGCAGAATGGGGCCATATCTCTGTATAATACCAATCATAGTCCTCACAAATATACGGCATTTTCACGGATCATGTCCTTTTTATAAGATTTTAAAATATAATAATTTAATATTTAAATATATTAAAAATATTAAATTTATATCCTTGAATATATAAAATAAGGTTAAATTTGATATTTTTATAATATTAAAATACTTAATTTTAATGGTTTCTGAAATAAATATGCCCGGTTATAATAGTTCCGTACCCTTACCCTTGAGCGAGAATGGTACTCTTATTTGTCTCCTTCTCATTCTTGTTCACGTGTCAATTGAATCATAGCAAGTAACTTCTACGTGGATTTAATTGTTATTTTCTATGGGCGGCGGACCTAGGATTTGAGAGTAGGTGAGTAGGCTAAATCCACTTAAGTCATATAAAGGGTTATATGTACTTTTTACAAATTGGGCCGTCTAATGGCAAAATAAAAAATTTCAAATTTTCTATAGATATTTCGGAGGAATTTCAGGGATCAGAGGCATCGAGGCCCCTCCTTGACTCCCTCATAAGTCGGCCTATGACTATGGTGAGCGGCGATGTTATATGGGGAAGAGATTGGCTTTCAACAAATGGAGCTTACGTTAATTTCTTCTAGCATAGAGTTTTGCTCCACAATCCTATCGATGATGGATATATGTATTTGGAGGTGACTATCTAAAGATGTGGACAGTGGTGGAGGAAGATTCATCGCCATTACCCTTTGTCAAAAATCATTTTATACTACTGCACGCTATTCCAGTATTAGGCAAAGTTCTAGTCGTAGTTAATAGTTTCTTCTCATCATATGACATATGAACATTAGTTAAATTATTACTGTGGTATTTTTCTCGTGATATTAATTTATCCATATATAGTACGGGCAATCGGAAGTTATGTAGTACAATGATTTTGAAAGTGGAAAATACAAAATTGATGCTATTGATATGAAGTTTGGTGTTTATAGTGGCCAGGATTATCATGCGAAACCCGCCATATCGGATGTATATTGGTGTATATGGCTTGGTCGAGGTTTTTGGGAAGGTCATGGTCGTGGGCAATGTTTGCGGTGACTCAACGGGTAAGATATTATTATTAAATGACGTACATTAAAATAAACCAAATTTTGGACTTGCACACAATTGCAAGGGGGTAAAAAGAAAGACCAAATTTGTTTACTCCATTTTGAAGTTAATAGTTTTACCCTGGTATTTTTCTTTAACACAAAGTACGATTAATAATTAAACAATTGAATTTTATATATTTTTCCCATAAAATTGTATATATGAATTATGTTATTTTTCGTGTGTTTAATTTGCTTTATACGTGACAATAAGACATATTCCATGGACCTTTAGGGATTGTGTGTGTGTGTATGCAATGAATACAACAAATACAAGGTGTGTGGCCCTTTGACGACGTGAGAAAATCACAACACAGTGGTGTCATCCAATGCGTAGTTTCCGGTTCAAACCTTTTCGATAACACCACCACTCCACTAAGAAATATGGAGCCCAAGAATTGCATCGATTACCTGAAAATTACAAAACAATATTGAATTGTCATCAATCAATATTTTGTTCGGATTTGATTCATGTTAAATTTGTTACACTTCTTTATCTTGTGTAAATGTGTCATTAAAAACAGGGATCCTTACTGTTACAATACGTGGAACTATAATTATTATCAGGCGTTTGACTACTTCACTGTGGAGTAATTCCATGACCTTAAACACGTAGGTGTGTCTTGTAATTTATATTTGTGTTTTGTTTATGATATGTTAGAAAGCAAATTAAATAATTTGCAGAGAAGTAAAACAGAAAATACAAAAATTACATAATTTTTCTTCAAGTTAAAACAAGTTTAGCTTGAATCTACTCCACAATATTAATGCATGTGTGTACTTCCATTTATATAAATGAGGGATTGTAAAGTGGTACAATAATATAAGAAAATATAAATTTTGTACCAAGCTGACTCTATTCCCATACTTATTTTCTCTCATTTTCTCTCTTTCTACGCCTTTCTTCTCCGTCCGGACATATTCTCTAATACCTATATTGTTGGAAGCATTTTAAAATATTGAGAAGCTGATTTTTCTTAGCAATGGAGCTATCGAAAACTTTTGAATAAGAAACTATGTATTGGATGAAAATGGTGCAATTTGCCGAAAGTAGTTCCTTGGAGCCGACACAACCCGATCAAGTTAATGCTATGACGGTATTAAGCAGGAGGAAAACAATTTCAAAAAGAGGGGAATAAGGAGCAAACGGGGTTAAACACCCCATTCTTAATGATTTGGATCAATCAAACTATATGTTGGATCAATCCAAATCTAAAAAATCACCTCACGGGAGTTACATTGATCCAAAGCCCACTGACCAAAAAATGAACATTTCGATCGATCGAAGTATACATTCGATCGATCCAACTTCTCAAATGGTTCAAATTGAAAATCAACCCTTGTTTTAATTATCTGATACTCCAGTTTGTCCTCACACCAAAATATCAAATGATGAAACATCCAAAGGGTTAAGTCGGGAGTTGAAAACGAAAAAGGTGGTTAGTACTTAGGAAAGTAAAAGGCCCAAAAAAGTTGTTTACGTTACAAAATTGTCGTGTCCTCAACTTTTATCTCCTCCAAAGGCAACTCTTCAAAAGAAATCTTCGAGACTCTTCAACAAGCAAAGATCAATATTCCACTTCTTGACACTATAAAATAAATTCCGTTGTATGCAAAATTTCTTAAAGATTTGTGTACGGTGAAACGAAAGTTGATCATCAAGGAGACGTTGTTTTTCACCGAGAAAATTATACTATTATTGATCCCTACACTTATATTAAGTATAAGGACTCCAGTTGTCTTACAATACTTATAGTGATTGGTGATTGCATAATCAGTCTTACATTGCTTGATTTAGTCACATGCATGAACCTAATTCCATACATTATGTATCAACAATTGGGATTAGGTGAGCTCAAATCTACACGTGTAGTACTTCAAATGGCCGACCAATTGGTGAAAATGCCGAAAGGAATTATCGAAGACGTATTGGCCCAAGTCGAGAAGTTTTATTATTCGTTGGACTTTGTTGTCCTTAATACGCAAGTAGTTCCTAACTCGACCAAATAAGTTCCGGTCGTTATCGAACATTCGTTCCTTGCTATATCAAATATTGTAATAACTTGTAGGGATGAAATCTTGAAGTTATCATTCGATAACATAAAAATGGAGATGACTGTCTTCAATCTTTGTAAGGAACCTGATGATAACAAGAATGACTTTGAGGAGGTTGACTTGATTCAAATGATTTGCTA
The DNA here is from genome assembly GCA_001753735.1 of Embelia ribes. Taxonomy (NCBI): domain Eukaryota; kingdom Viridiplantae; phylum Streptophyta; class Magnoliopsida; order Ericales; family Primulaceae; genus Embelia; species Embelia ribes. The sequence continues at coordinate 9,972 of MKEJ01037553.1, forward strand.
TGAGCATTTCAAAATGGCGATATTCGAGAGGAAGGTTTAGAAACTTATGTATGGGTTGACGAAAACTGACGGCGAGTGTAAGACACTTGAGTCGGTACAATTTAATAAAAAGTGGGAACCACAATTTGATCCTCTCGAGATGCCTTCTAGCAAGGCTATTCCATCAAATGAGAAGGCTCCCACTTCGGAAAGGAGGCCCTTCCTTAAAGAGCTTAAGTATGTCCATTTAGGTGAAGGTGAGGCATTTCCACTGATCATCTCGTCAGCACTCACACCTACTCAAGAAAATTTCTTACCACAAGTGCTTAGTAAACA
>MKEJ01037557.1:0-14167 GCA_001753735.1 Embelia ribes
TATTTCAATATTTTATAAAAAAATAATTTTAGTTTAAATACTTAAAATTCATAAAAAAAAATTAAATATGTACAAAGAGCCAATAAAAAAAGTGTAATGGGCTCTTAATTGTGGACTTCTTTCTATGGTTGAAAATTATATGTGTCAGTCAAATAAATGGAAATTGGGCACTTTTTTTAATTTTGTATAGGGCATTCCAAATTTCAGGACCGGGCAAAGATTTTATGGTTGTTTATCTTAAATTTAAAGTTAAAATCACCTCATTAAATTTTTCATGGCATTGTTTTATTGTTTATGTAAGTCTATATAAAGATTTTACTCACCTATAGATTTTGTGTTATTATCCTTTGATAATAAACCCATTGGGCTGTTCTATATAAATCTATTCACTTAAATCTCAATTTAAAAATGTTGTTTTAACATTCATTTGATGAATTACTAACTTATATACTGATGCTAAGGCAAGTAAAGTTCAAATCGTTGTTATACTAGTAATCGGAGAATAAGTATCGAAATAATCCATTCCTTTCATTTGTGTATAACCTTTAGCTACTAATAATGTTTTATATTTATCAACACTTCTATCTGGTTTTAATTTTTCCCTAAATATCCATCTACATCCGATGGTTTTATTTCCTGGTAGTAAATTTACTTATTCCTAAGTGTTATTTCACTTTGTATTTCTTCTTTACAAAATAGACCATCATTAAAAGCTACAGTTTCATCATATGTACACGGATCTCCTTGAATCAAAAACATAAAATAATCATCACCAATTCTTTTCTATTCTTGGTCTTTTACTCATTCTCAATTCTATTTCAATTTATTTTCCTACAAGGGGTGGAATATTTCTAAAACTATTAGAATATGTACTTACTTATTGAGAAATATTATTCTTATATGGAAAAATATCGCATCTCTAGACTCCATGATTGTATTGTTATTAATTCTACTTACTTCTAAATTTATCATTAAAAATATGTATGAGTTGTTATTTTGGGTATAACCAATGAATGCAATATCTGCAGTTTTAGGTCCTATCATTTTCCCCTTAGGATTAGGAATGACTACTTTTGCTAGGTAACCCCATACTTTTAATATTTTTATATTAGGAGTACTTTTCCTCTAAATTTCATAAGGGGTTTTATCAATATTTTTAATAGTAATTTATTTTGAATATAACAGGTACTTAGCAATAGTTAGAAAATATAGTTACTGTATACTCTCAGATTTTGAATATTATACATAAATATAACAGGTACTTAGCAATGTCTAGCAAAATCCTATTTTTCCTTTCATCTATATCATTTCATTACGAAGAACAAGGAGGAATTAATTCATATATAATATTGTGTTCCTCACAATAGTTAGAAAATATAGTTACTGTGTACTTATCACCTCTGTCTGATCTAAGAACTTTAATATTTTTCTCTAATTGGTTCTCTACTTCTGTTCTATAAATCTGAAACTTATCAAATACCCCATCTTTAGTTTTTAACAAATAGAAATAGCAAAACTTAGAACAATCATCTATAAAAGTTACAAAATATTTATTCTCTGCTCTAGTAGAAGGTCTATTTGAGTCATACATGTCACTATGAATCAATTCCAAAAGTTGTGTATTTCTTTTTATATATTTGTTATAAGGCTTTCTAGGCTATTTAGTTTGTACACATATTTCACTTTTTTTTTTTAATTCTATTCTAGATTTTGGAATTAAATCAAAATCCATTAAATGTTTAAGTCTTTCTAAACCCACATGTCCAAGTCTTTTGTGCAAAACATCATAAGATTCAACTATTAAAACTTGTGGTGATATATTATTTTGAGAGTCGTCAACTAATACGTTCATCTTGAACAAACCATCAACTACATAGCCTTTACCTACCAAATAATTATTCTTAGAAATAACAATTTTATTATATTCTAAAATAATTTTGTACCCTTATCGCACTAAAGAATATCCACTAACTAAATTTCTTCTAACATCTGGCAGATGTCGCATATCCTTAAGAAATAAAGTCTTTCCTGACGTCATAGTAAGCTCTATATCTCCAATGCTCATCACTCGTGCAACAACATCATTCCCAAGTATTACCCTTCCTCCACTTGATGATTGATAAGATTTAAACCAATTACTATCTAAACAAATATAAACATTAGCTCTAGAATCTAACCACTAATTTTTTTTTTACAAGTAAAATTTACTAAAGAAGTAATATACCTATAGGAAGGTTTTGCATGATCACTTTGACCCAACATGTTCACTTGACCCTTTTCATTCCCTTACTTTCCCTTTGGATTAGTCAGCTCATTCTTCTTGAAATAGCAGTCCCCAACCTTGTGATTTGTCTTTTCACAAACAATTGCTTTTTTTCTCTTTGAAAGTCATTATAGTACTTAGTCCTATTATTGTTTTTATATGTATGCTCAAAATGGTGGTTATTTTGCTTAAACTTTTCAACTTTACGCTAGTATTCAGAACGATTGTTGAACTTTCTATTCTTATTATTTTCATATCTCTCAACCAAGTTTACTTTAGAATATTCTTTCATTGAAGACCTCATACTAGATCTATAATTTTCTTCAATTCTTATATAACTAATTACTTGAGTTAAAGTAAATTCACTTTGTTTATGCCTAAGCGATTTTGCAAAGTGAAACCACGAAGGGGGCAATTTATCAATAAGGCATAAGACTTTAAAATCTTTACTCGAGACAGTCTCGCTACTTTTTGCCTTATTAAATGTAACGCCCAGGGTTTTTTGGACTACCTTGGTACGTCACTATCATCCAACCATATCATAATATCAACATAAAATACCAACTATCATATTTTATTGAATGAAACCACTCCAAAAGTCTATCAAATAGTACAAAATCGGCCTTATTATCATATTTTCTGGTCTTACAACTTATTAAAAAGTAAAGAACTAACATCTTCGCCAATGGTCTACATTTGACCCAAACAAGATAACACAATGAGGAACTGAAAAGAAATGATGAAATCATCCCCCGAGTAAGTTTCAACCTGTCCTAACTCGGTTCTCTTGGTTCCCAGTTTCTAGTTCTACTTGGCATTTTCATGCAAAATAGTAATGAAAAAACCAACCAAGCAGACACGAGTTAAAAAAATGTACAATCTATTGAAATAACGACAATAGTAATAAAATTACAAATGAAACCAAATGCATAAATCAGTACTAACCCATCAATATCACGTCTCAACATGTATAAAATTGTACATGTAATACATGAATCGTCAAAATCATAAATCATACAACTACTAGGATACATGTCCTCCCACTCGGAATATCTGTCCTTCCGAAACTTTATACGTAAAGACACTACAAGTGGAAGGATCCTCGCGAGATCGGGTCATACTTTAACATCTAGACTTTCAAGGTCGTCATCCACCGCACCTGCAAGGAAGTATCTCTATCTCTCCCATGGTATACCATCTCAAGTCATGCCTAAGGGTTTACTAAACTCAAAGGCTTACCCTGACTTGCCATAACCAACCTTGGATATCTAACTTTCAAGGCATCCCACATACCACATCCTAACAAACCTCAGACCTATAGCTTCCAATACCTACCACATACCATACTTATCGTAACCTAACCCATTATGGAAAAGTTTAAGTTACCTTTATAAGTTCATTATTATGATTATTCTAACATCTATCAACATATATAGTATGTCTATTCAAGATCCACAAGACCTACAACACATCTTCTTTTTTCTTTGCGGGGGGATTCAACCTATGACCTCCTATTTGTGAAGATGTTTTCTGACCCAATAGGCTGCTCCTAGTGGGTTTGCAACACATCTCATAACATCACAACAATAGAACTTGTCTCAAACATCAAAAACATGAACTTTAGTGAATTACTATGAAATTGTGGAAGTTCTAACAAATTGAGTATGATTAGAAATTTCATTCAATTATCTTTCCAACGGTTCAAACAGAGCTTAATTACAAATTTTCTAGAGAGAGTCATGGCCTTTTTCATAAAAGGGTGCAAATTTGTCAGTACAACCGCAAAACAACCCAACTTCCTCTACACAATTTATACCAGAAAATACAACTTTCATACAATTATTTCTGCTACGTACCTCGTTAGAATTAGCGGTTTTCTCCCGATAATCCTTAGACATGAGCCCTAACCCCACCACCCAAATATCTCATACTCACACAACTGCTACACACTTATTTAATTACCAATTAACCAATTTCATGAGTTTTGTGATTTAGGGTTAAAATAGTGATGAACACCCCGAAGAGTTAGGGATTGAGACTTACCTCAAAACGATGAGGGCGAGACGAGGATTCCGAATCTGTTCGTCTCTCAGAGTTCTCTTTCTCTCGAATTGTGGAGAATTTGAGTTGAGATTTCTTCATACATCTTCTCTCTCCATTCTTTATGTTAGCGTGAAAAAATAATTGAGCGTAAGTTAAAACAGAGAGAAAAGAAGGGAAAAGTAATTAACTTTTTCATCAACTTTCAGTTTTATTACAATTTAGTCCTTCTAATTTACCGTTCAACAAAATTAATACCATTTTTATTTATAGGGCCTTACAATAAAAGCTCCTTATACTCATAAATTTGTTCATTTATAGATTTATTATCAAACTTTTTGCAGTTGATAAAATTAGAAAATATAAATCGTTTGATCCTAGTATCATCAACACCATATTTATCAACTAAAATTTTCTAAAGTTTTTTTGAAGTGTCGATAGTGTTGTGATACATATCATAAAGATGATCAGACAAGGCATTAAGTATCTTATTCAGATATTGAAACTCAATTTCTTCATAACTTAGCCACGTTGATGTATTATAAGGATTTTTATTGGTATTAGGATCTTCTAAGGCACAGACTAAACCAAGAACATTTAATCAATATTTCATTTATTTTTGCCACCTTTGGAAATTTTGGCCACTAAATATTTCTAGCTTAACACTATTTGATTCTCAATTTTATTCAAGTTGGCCATCTTGAGGTTAATAGTCTAATCAAGAAAAAAGAACAAATCTGGAATATTGAGATATCATAATCATGGTTATAAAGCTAATATTCAACCCACGGGAATAAATAATAGGAATTAATGACTCTAAGATCCAAACCAATATATTCACAAGAAAACCCATCGAAGATCGTGTTCAATAGGTGACAAATGATGAACCGCCGTTCAATAGATATTATCAAAATAAATAAGAATAATATTAAGAAAAAGGAAGTAATATTATCTGTATATAAAAAGATCTACTCAAAATGCCGTATATTGTCGGTGACGGTCGCCTTTAAAAGGTTTGTACAAAAAACAAAGGTGCAATAAATCAAATATGCCCATTCATTTAAAAATTGCGACATTAATTTAAACATAAACAAAATATAAATGATACAAACTTTTTATTTGTTTTGGAACTTAAGTGCTTATTGACACTAATTGTAAAATAAACTAAAGAGAAGAATCGAGAGAATCTCTTATTCACTCGATATACCAATAATACAATAGAAGAGCCTCTATTTATAAAGGTGAAATAATATTAAATAGGATAATTACTAAATAGGAAATAATATTAAACATGGAAACAAAAGATAATGTTTCCTAATGAGTGAATATACAAATTTATATCAAATCAAATAATATCTTCAACAATACCCCGCAAGACGAGGATTGAGAATAACAAAGTGCTGGTTTTGAAACAATTGTTGCGGTGACGAATTTTGAATTTTCAACCTTGATAATTCTTTAGCTTGAAAATTTGAGACAGAACTTGTTGGAGATAACAATGGACACTCAAGCGGTTCTCCGATATTGGTCAAATAAACAAACGCTTCTACACACTAATTTAGAGCAACAAACAGGCAAATCAACTTGATTCACCAATTTTGATAACCCAACCCTACTAATCTCAATAAACCAATATCGGTTCATCATGTTAAACAATACCGTTTGACTATAACCCATATAGGGACGAAATTGGCCAAACCACAAAACAACTTGAAAACTCGGTGGATTCACAATTGTCACTTGAGCTCTTAATCTTGAATCACTTGACGAACTAGTAAAATTATATTGAAGATGTAACCCATATAGAATTATCCCTGCAACCAAAAACAATTGAGATCCCCCCTTCGAAATCAACTTGTTTCCCACGATCCGACAGAGAACCAATCAAACTTCACCACCTTCGAAATCTCGATTATTGACTAAGTATGGGTACTTGTCTAAAGGCTTGTTCCCAATAATAAAAAATATTCATTCCTTCGTAAAAAACAATGTTAGTTCTCTTAATATCTCTTGTCATCTAATCCATAATGAGAAACAATTTGAGCATCCAATATTTTTCTCATCTAATGCAAATACAATCTCACAATAATTTTCTCCGAGATAGCATCCCAAAATGATCTTTATACTCCCTAAATGACATATGAGCTCCAAAAATCAACCCATGCTGATCATCACTTCTCAAAATAATTTAAACTCCCAATCATTTCCAATTTTCATGAACAACCACACTAGGACACCTTGTAGCATCCATTTTAAAAATTTTGTAATGGGCTAACCAATTATCTAAACATTGTGGTACAAGTTTTCCCGTGTCCACCAAAGTCTTGGCTACTTCCCCATCAAATTTTGATTGGAATGGATATCATTGCCCATCGGATAAATAAAAATTTTCAGAAGAACGATGAATCTGTCCACATAGATGTCATGCTAAAAAATGGGTCCACAAATCCCACTTCTGCCTTTATAAATTTTCTATCAAGCATTTCGTCGAGCACTTTCCTAATGCGTAAAATTTTAGCATAAACACCATCATCTAACACTCCTTCTACCCTTTTACCAATATCAAATTCATCGCCACTTCTTTTAACATTATTCAGAAGTTTAGATATCTCAAAATTGGAATACTCGGCTTGAATAAATGCAAAATTTGGTGCGAATTTTCAATTTTTAAAATCCGAATCCAATGCATGTTCAAATATTACGTTGGACTCATCTGTGCAAGAATTAGTCACTCCAACAATTCCGCTTCAAATTTGCCCCACAAGATCATCCGCTCTTTTTATCAGCACAAGAACCAACGCCACCAATTTAGAACTTTCCCATCGAGATGATAAGTGGCTCAAGAAACATTTTTATGCCCTTATATTTTGCATTTTGTTAAATAATTTTTCACCACATCAAGCCAAATGCACGATTTCCACATGAAAAACAAGGAAAGTCTAAATTATTTCGTTCCTCCTTTTAACCTTATACTTCTTGTGTTATATTCTTGACTAATCAAATTTTCACAAACTTCAGCGATCAAAACTGATTTTCTAATGACTTTGGGGGCTATTTTAAAAGTACATAGATACAACTTTAATCATTTTATTAGCCCTTCAGATATGAGGGGCCAAACTAGAATTAATTAAACCTATTTTGTCAGCGGCGGCAAGGTGAAGGTGGCCGCCAAAGGCCCTCGAGGAGTCAACCTCTGGTTGGAGACATCGGCCGAGGGATGTTCTCGCCCCCTGTCGTTTTGTTCGGCTCATAGTTACTGAAGTGAGAAATGGAAGCGGTAATTGTTTCAGAAAGCGGAAACGCGAAACGAGACCCTAAAAGTATAAGAATAATAGGAAACGCTAATATTATTAATCATTATATTATATTATATATGAATCTATAAGAATATTAATAAGATATGTAAAAAATTATATGTAATTATAAATATTTTCATATATTTTCAAGTAAAATATTTTCAGCTATATGTGAACAATACAATTATTATATTAAAATGGTTTAAAATAATTTATTTTGCGAGTTTCCTTATATTACGAAAAAATTTTCGAAGTGAGTTCTGGTAAAAGTTTCGGAACCGCAAAGTTTACATTTGAAAATGATTTTCGGAAAAACAAGTTTCCTAAAGTCAAACCGAATTTGCTATTAGCTATGTTTGGTCGGCGATGCGGATTCCTTGCTCGGACTTGATAGTTGATTGGCAATAGTGGCAGTGACAGCAGCTGCGGCATGTTGATCCGGTCTATGATGGCAGATATCGTGACGATGGCGCTCTAAGGCTATCGTAATGATTCAATGGATATAATGATGTCATTGATAGTGGTCAGAAGGTCGATGATGATAGTGATGGCTATGGCAATGTTGGGAACTGCGATGACGACAAAGGTGATGTTAGTGATCAAATATGTGATTGGAATTATGATGATGATGCTGACAATTCAAGCAATTTTCCTAATCATCTTCTTTTTCTTTTTTATGCTAGAATCGTGTTTGCGAGCCAATTTTGATCGTAATTCATCGATCTTAATAAAAGAAATGTGCCCGAGAATCGAACTGCTCTGATACCAATTGATGAAATATAACCCTTAGTTAAGAATTAATATTTCGATTGGTTGTTCTAATCGTGACTCACGGAGTACGAATAATCTATCAAACTCAAGTCTCATTTTTTACTGTTTATTATGTTCATTCATAGACAAAACTAACATCAAGATTACAGTTAATAAATAAAAAAAACTAACCTAATGGACCCAGTCTTGCTAAGATGAATCCATCCAGACCAATGTTCTAAAACAATAAATAAACAGTATTTATTTCTAATAAATAAGTTAAAAAGCTAACTAACTAGAAATAGGCATTGTCAGTACCCAACTAAATTTAAAAAAAAACACTACAATAAAAATATTCAAAAATAAATCGATAAAATAAGAACAAGGAAATTACACTTGCCCCCATGCACTTTTAAAGAAGATAGAAGGTTGAAGTGGAATGCATGCACATAATCGGAAAAAATCTATTTTTTCTCTCGCAAACAATCAAACTCATAGTATCTCAGCTTTGCATGGAATGTAGTAATTGTAAAATGTACTCGAATGATAATATTCAGAATCATGGAGTCCAATCGGTGTCAATTTAAAAGAGTTTTTATTAAATTTCGTATTTCTCTCCTTGATTTTTGGCCGGAAACAATAAAGTAAAAACGAAAGGGAGTAAATCAAAATTCATGTACCAAAATGAGACAAAACAAATTGCATGTAAATAATACACATAAAGGAAACCCAAAAATGGCATAAATTTACTCTAAGGAGCACAAATGTATTGAAGGACTTAATAAGAACCATAGCATAGAAAGAATGAGAAAAGCACAAGGCGTATGTAACTGAAATAAAAAGGGCAATGCATACAAAAAAAGGTCATCTACAAAGGGGAACTGTAAGGGCAAATTTAGAACGAAAAAAAGAGTATTCAAATATGCAAGTTCTTTTTTCGCGTAATTTCGAAACCGTTTACTACTTTATATTTGATTCTAAAATCAGTTAGTTGCATGCTGCAGCATTAGTTAGTATATTTACCAACCCTCGTGTTGTAGTTTCTGAAAAAATGGAACATATGAATTTTGAGATGAAAAAAACAGTCTCTCTGTGCTCAAGGTCAGTTATTATTATCCTAAAATTCCAATTATCTTTGGTCGCGGTTTGCAATTATGAAGTCATGGGTTCATCTCAGTTCACAGCCATGTTTGTTTTCGGGGATTCGTTAATTGACAATGGTAACAACAATTATCTCAATTCTTTCGCAAAGGCGAATTATAGACCTTATGGTATTGACTTTGGGGGCCCTACCGGGAGATTCACAAATGGAAAAACAGCCATCGACTATCTCGGTAAATTCAATTTTGGTTTCTTAAATTACCCAATAAAAAAAAAATTGTTATATTCTACTTTATAGTTTTTGTACTCTTAATTGGATGTGAAAAAATGATTAAGCAAATTGAATGGTGTCAAAGTTTTTCAACTAAAGTATGAAGAAATAACTTGTAAAACCATTTAATTGACTTGTAAATCACAGTGGAAAAGATTTTTGCAACAGTTTCAAGTATTGTTTTATCAAGCTGCCTTTTGCAGCCTGAGATCTACGGAGGCAAAAAAGAAGAAACTAAAAATTTCAAAAACGCGCCAAATAGGCCAATTTTACTAACTATATTTTCCTCTAAAAATGATAGGAGAACTGATAGGTGTGCCTTACCCACCGGCTTTTGCAAGTCCTTCAGCCAGAGGAGAAAAAATTCTCAAGGGCGTAAACTATGCCTCTGCAGCAGGAGGGATACTCGAGGAGACAGGACGAAACCTAGTAAATTACGTTCTCAACATTAACAATCTAATTTTTCTTAAAAAAGAAAAAAAACTTCACAAAAAAATTTGGATGAGTTTATGATATGAGTATGTATGACAGGGTCAACGGTTTAGTTTCAGCCAGCAAGTAGCGAGCTTCGAAAGCACATTGAATCGGTTGAAGGAACGAATGTGCGATCTAGAGATGAGGCAATATTTGGCTAAGTCCTTGGGGGTAGTGGCCCTTGGGAGCAATGACTATATAAACAACTATCTTTTGCCTTATTTGTATCCAACTAGCTTTATGTACAGTCCACAGGACTATGCAGATATCCTTACAAAGGGCTACACAACTCAAATTTTGGTGAGAAAAATGTCATATCTCAATAAGTGAGCTAACCCTCTTTTAACTTCATTAGTTTAAATTTATTTTTGGTAGCATTCATAGAAAACTATGGATTAGGCCCAAACTATGGTAGCATTCATATTATCTTCCTTAAATTAAAGAGTGTGAATCCAAATACTCCTGCATATATGAAGAGCTTATCCAAGCTCAGAACCTTTTCCTAGATCGACGAACCATTTTGGGGTCCTAGAGCCAACTCAGCCAGGACGCAATATCGTTCTCTCATTTGCCTCCTCAATTAACGATCTTATCATGCTTCATAGACATATAGAAAGGTTTTCAGTAGATTTGTTCAGATGTAAATAAGAAAACCGTACTTTATTTATTGAGTACAGGCATTGCATAGCTTAGGACTAAGGAAGTTTTTACTGGCGGGAGTTGGGCCTCTTGGTTGCATTCCGAATCAAATCGCAACTGGTCTTGCCGGTCGTGACAAGTGTGTAGCTATTGTGAATAATGTGCTTGCCATGTTCAATGTGCGAATCAGGGCTCTTGTTGATCAGCTAAATAAGCAACACCCTGAAGCAATTTTTGTTTATGGCAACATTTATGGGGGCTTCGTCGACATACTCAACAATGCAACTGCTTATGGTACATACCTAATCACTGGTCTAGCTGTCTCCATTACTATGAGGAAGATTTCTGGTCGTTCATTCAATTGGTCATTTTCAATCGTAATCATTGTAGGACTGCGAATTCACAAATAAACTTTTGCAGTACCATTTTAAGTCTCGAAGCACACATTCTTTATTAAACATTGGGGGACTGAAGAGGGCCAAGGGGTCACGGCCGTCTGAACTATCTTTATATAGGATTTATATGTAAAATTAAAAAGATTCAACTAGTTATACGACCCCGTGATAAAGAAAATGATGGCTCCTACACGTAACAAAGGACTCGAGCCCCCTAACCAAAAATCATGGTCCACCACTACTATTAGTAATCATTTACTCGATTCCAATATTAGTAACACAACACACATCAAAATAGCAAAAGATACATACATTCGACTCTTCTCAGACTTCTTTTATTGCAAGTAGTCTGGCTCTGGTGATTAATTGTGTGTGTGTGTGTGTGTGTGTGTGTGTGTGAATTATGTAATGCAGGGTTCAAGGTGATTGATAGAGGGTGTTGTGGAGTGGGAAGAAATAGGGGGCAAATAACATGCCTTCCATTTTCAATACCATGCAATAACAGGAGGGAGTACGTGTTCTGGGATGCCTTTCATCCAACTCAAGCTGTTCATCAGATCCTTGCAACAAGAGCTTATTCCGGACCGCCCTCCGATTGCTACCCTATTAATGTCCAACAAATGGGAAAAATCTAATCCAAAATCCATGACATCTATCAGAACTTCATCTCAGTTTGAATCCTACTAAAATAATAAGATCTTCCATTTCCAAACGATGAAAAAAAAAAAAAAATGGCTAATGTTTTCAAGATTATACATACCTACAAAATACCATTTTCTTTCTCTCTTTTAACATTAAAAGTTGGTGCTCTTGAACGATTATCAGCAATTGCTTCGTTCTGCATCTTTCCTTTGAATCCTCTTTCCTCTAAATCCTCAGGCCATCCAGAATATTGCAAAAGTAGAAAATACCAATTTCTTACCATTTTAAGATTGATTTCTATTTCCTACGTGTCAACACATGTGTGGTGGTATGTAAAAAATTTCAACATACATATATATATAAAATCACACTTCTCTAATAAATTTAGTGTGTGCTGGCATAGGTGTAATGCATACCGTGTCCATCCACAACTCAATTTGTACAATTGTGTTTGTGCTTAGCAGTACCTTTATGTGTTTTAGTTGTTAGTGTATGACAACCGTTTCTTTGATGCATCGTTAAACGAATATGCAAATGCATTCTTATGTATGCATCACATTAAAGGTTGTGTGCGACTCTCACAAATATTTCTCAAATGGTTATTCATAATGTATATAATAGAGTGTAGTACCTATGCAAGTCAGAATGATAATACACGTATGCAAGTGTATACTCTTATTTTTTAAAATAATAAGTGGTCAATCACTAGCAACATGCTAGACCATTATGTAATTAGATCAACTACATAAAACAATCTATATCTAACTTTATTATAAAAGTGTGATAACTTTCAAAATTTCTTCTATTTTACAATCCAAAAATACCCCCTCACTATTACAAAAGTACAACTATTTTAGTTAATAATTTAAACCAAATAAGGACAATAATGTATTTAACAAAACATATATATTACCATTTATCAAAATATCCTATTTTAAAATATATTGCTAGAGATAATTATAACAGTGGTCTCCATAATTTCAACAATAATTTTTCTTTTTGGTCTCCATAGTTTAAGTTACAATAATAATAATTATTGGAGTTTGAAAAATAGACGAACTTGGCCTCAAAGTTTAAGAAAAATAACATATTTATTAATTTTTTTTATAATTTTTGCAAATCCTATAATACTCAAAAGGGAATATAATATCAATATTAAATATTATAAAAAGACTTACACCAAAATTAATAATATATTGGTCCCTTCATATATTTCAATCATTTATAAATAACTTTTAAATTCACAATAAGAATTGTAATTTTAATGATCATAAAAAAAAGAGATAAAAATAAAAATTTCATTCTCAAAGTTAATTTACATTAATTGAAATACTCTCTAAATTCTCATATTCCTGTAACTTTCCCATTTCAAGTACAACTCAGTAACAATTAATATAAGCATTATTAAGAGTTTAGCTTAAAGACATATAAAAAGTTGCTCAAAATGAATGCATAATAGATTCTTTGATCTAATTTCAATATCAAATTTGAATCATTAGGAGGAGTTAAGCTTATTAGCGTAATAATTTGATTTTTACAATTACAATAGGATAAAAGATTTAGATTATTTTATACTTAATTTAATATATTTAGAATTTTTTTTATTTAAAAAATTTGTATGCTTTTTATTTGTTATGTTATTACTAGTATGTAGTCCGCGATGTAACATTTTAGTAATATGGGACGAAAAAGTTTAATAAAATATTTTCAATACACGAGACAAATAAATTTATTTATTTTTAGAAAAATGAGACTACAAATTTTAATTAATTTTAATTTTAAATTATTCTTAATTATTTTATATTTAATAATATTTAGAGTAATTCTGTTATGGTAATATTTTTTAATAAAATAATATAATTTGATGAGTTTTATTTTTTTCATGAAGTTTAGGTTGATTGAATTCTTTGACAAATTTATTATTTAAAAATCTTATATTCATGGGACATATGTCAATTAATTATGCGGATATTTATCAAAAATAGAGGAAAAATAGTTGAAAGAACAACTTTTTTATCTCCAACATAAATAAATATTTACCTTTTTAATTATAATGTTCATAGTTTTGTCTCCATGCATAGAGTTGATTGTGGTATATTTTATATGTTTCCAACAGTTAGATTTAGAGAAATTTTATTATTGTAATATTTACAAATAAAATTATATATTTTAATATTTTTTCTTTTGCAAATATGTCTATTTTTGGTAAAATTTTATTATGATAAATTTTTTATGCGAAAATATATCGCAATTAAGAGAGAAAATAATATATGTATATATATATATATATATTTAT
>MKEJ01037558.1:0-13754 GCA_001753735.1 Embelia ribes
ATTTTTACTTAGTAAGTGCACTAAGGTACTGTCTTAGTTTTCTCGTTAAGAATACCGAATTTCTGATACCTCAAGGACTCCTATACGTAGCGAAAATTCTAAGAATGTTCGAATTGTGCAATCTGAATGTGAGAATTCATTTTTTTTTTATATATAAAAACTAAATTAACTAAACTAATCATGTTCCTACTTTCTCCTTGGTTGTCCCGATATGAGAATTATTTTTGGCCACACTAATGCGACAATTTAATGATTAAAAAAATATGAACAATAATAATAAGAATCTTGCCTTTAATGGGGAATCCGATTGATTAGTTTCCGCTACTAATTACCTTAAATGATAAGTTTAAATTTAGATAGTCTTGAAAATCATGGAGCATTTATCAGCTGGTTTATCTCGACCTAGTGTGTCATTGGGAGCGTGTCAGACTCCATAACTATGCCTAAACGATTTCTAAGTTGTCTTAAATAGGTTCAAAAATCCTTTACTTTTAGACTAAAACAATTTGTCAGATTAAGATTCTCCTAAATGATAAATACCGACTAAATTTGTCTAAAAAATTATGATAATTTATTATTTGGTTTATCACGATTAACTGTATCATCGAGAGGTTGTCAATCACCATAATTATGCCTAGGCAATTTCTAAGTTACTTCCGATGAGTTCGAAAATCCTAGAATTTCTAAGTCAATTTTTCCAATTTAAAATTTAGAAAAATTGTTATCACTAATTAGGGTGTTCCGACTAACCCATTTTCATCCCCGATATAAGAACTAATCTAGCCTAACATAATAAAATTAAACATAATAACAATTAATTTAAAACACAAAAATTTAAATATTGTGATAATTAAAAAAAAAAACAATTAAACTAAATACACTTAAACAACTTAATTAAGCAAAAAATTAAATAACATGTAAATTAAAGCATGAAGATAAAAATATTGCAATAATTAAATTAAGACATAAAATAAAAATATGGCAATTAATTAAACACTAATTACGCTTTAAACTTAAACAACTTGATTAAGAAGAAAGTTAACAATACTTACAACCTTGAAGAAGAGTAAATGAAAAGTTATAACTTGCAAGATAAAATCTTCACCCGAGAGTAACTAAAATCACCATTAAGCTACTTCTTCGATCTAAAACCAACTAAATAAAAGAAGAACAATAAGAAGAAAAAAATAAAAAAAATAAGAGAGAAGTGCTCCCCAAAGATAAAATTCAAAAAGAAAAGTGTCTTTGCAATACCAAAATTCCCCTATTTTGTTTGAGCTTGAGTGTAACTTTTGCCATGATACACCAACCATCCATATATACGCCCACTTCACATGTGAATCTAAGCCTTCATTAGGCAAAATTCAACCAAGGTTAGAGACTTTGGTTGGTAAATACTTTGCAAGAATGGGATTGAGTGTTTAAGTGGCTATAGTCACAAACTTTTTAATCATTCACTTTTAAGCTCATATGTGCCTTATTCTTGCTAGCTAGGTAGACTAAAGTTAGGGCTAAGATTGAGAGGTTTGGTTAGGTTTAAGTGTTGAACAGAGTTATTAAGCCTTGAACAAAATGGATTCCGGCTATTGCGATCGATCAATCCTATAGGCTAATCCATCGAATTATGCAAAAACAGAGTTGCTTGTCCTGTTTCAATATTTTTCCAGTTGCACCACTTTATCGATCTTTTTTGTCTTAAAATTTCAATTTCTGAATGAATTTTCTAATTAAGAACCTCCGATAAATTTCTGAAAGTGGCTATCTTAGGCAATTTGTCACTAATTCTAGAAATACATATAGAAAAATTGTAATACCAAAATAAAACGCGCAATGTGCATCAATGCCAAATAATTTCCCATATTTTCTCAATATATATCAACTCTTATTTGTACGATTTTATACCATAATCAGGTATATCTAGACGTATCTTTTTATAAAAACATACCATTTAGCAACATAATTATTATATATGTAATTGTAAATCTAAAACATATGACTTATACTTCGAGTGGAGCTCTTGCTTGACCTCGAAGCAATATGCATGGATTTCAAGCTTGAGTAGAGTTTGTACAAAGAAAAGCTCGATTCCTCTCGAATCCCTAGCTATGAAAAATTGTTATGTGGAGCCTAAATGTTGCTGATATTTGAATATCTAAGGAATTTATTTAGAAAATTAATTATTTTTGTGGTCGAACTTATATTACCAAAATCATTAATATTTTAACGAACTGCGAATTGGTACGCATGTTCCGAAATATGGTACATATCCGTACCAAATTGCCAATTTTAGCGAACTAAGGTAATCCGAAACAATTTCACTCTTAAAATTTGTTTCCGGATAAAATATTGATGTTATTTCTAATATTTTCAAGTTTGAAAGCATTAAATTTCACATTTCAAAACAATTACAAAAGTTGAAGTTAGGTATAACTAGACGTTGACTTTTACGAAACTTAATATAGTGGCCTCATATATACTAAGGTAACTTATAGAAGGCTATTTCTACCGTATTGCATTTTACAATATGTAGCGTACCACCTTCCCGCTTTCGTTCCACATTCCGGAATGATCTGCGTTCCAGGTAACATAGGTCATAAGCATAGAAAAACATGCTCAAGGTTTAAAGAACATTGTTGTATTGCCAGCATATAAAATCCACAAGGTACAAAGAGACTGCCTAAGCTGTTAGGAATGTACTTTTTTACCGTTCACCTGACCACAGGTTGGCCATATGATAATAAGTTGGCATCTAGTGTTTTCAGAAAATCACATTCTGTGTCTCACGACAAATGGGAGACCACAACTTGTTAAGCCAAAACATCAACAGTGAGCCAATTTTGGGCCTTCAGACTAAATGTATTCGACTTTGGATCTCTTTCCAAACAACATTTTGGCTCTCAGAACAACCTCTTACGAATCCTCACATTATTTGTAAGGCTAAATGGAGCAAACTGTTTTCTTCTTTCTGATCAAATATTGCTGTTTTCACAAACTAACATGGGGAATCTTGAGACAATAATCAATTTATACCTAGACACATGGAACATGTCCACCAAAGAGTCAGACATATATAATATACGCTTGACCAAGAATAAAATACGCTTGAATGTTCTGCTCAAGTACTTTACTAATTCTAAAAGAGCCTAATCAGCACAGGTGTACTCTGCTGCTTTAATGCTGCATGAATGCATGCAAATAATTGGCCCGAAAGACTATGTTACCATTTCTATCATGCTTCATGTACCTGAAAAAATAGGTTGTAATGTTCTTCTTCCTGAGACTCCCCAGTCGACATCAAAATCATCTTCAAATGCTTGATACACCATATACTTGCCTATACAGAAACACAAATGTTCAATAGGTGTAATAAGTTCATCTTTTCTAGAAACTTTAAAAAAACACTCAATCTCAACGTGAGAAGTAAATTTATCTGTTCAAGAGAATTGAGGTGAAAAGTACCTTGATGCCTAGGGAAAGAAAAAGGCTTAAACATCCTGATATTTCTGATTCCAGATGCTTCGCAGCTACACCCAAGATAGTTTTATTTAACATGCACTGGGAAATGTCCAAACAAGTAAAGTCTTCCCAGAACATCTAGAAAGTTGTCAAGGTAAAGAGTAGAATAAAGTATATATATGCCTCCCAGGGTGCGTATGTGGGGACAGAAAATTAAAAGACATGTAAGTAGACACTAACCAAGCAGTGAGCCTTCCCAAGGATGAGGACACAATCAATAGAAGTATCATATGAATTTCTTTTCCGGAATTCTATATTTCAGGAGTTCAAAACTCCAAAATTCTGTAAATCCAAGTTCAATGTAATTTTTTGGCAGAAAACCAGTTTACGGCAAATATAGCCTTCACAAGTTCATTATTTAGTGAAAAGAAAGTGACTCTCCCAACCATGGGGATGAAAAGCATATCAACAAAATTCCAAATTTTGAGCATTTTTTTATGGGGTTCTCTAAGTGGTTTTCTTAGAACTCTTAGCCTTCAATCTTCAAGCCACTATTCGGTGTTACAGATTTGAACCAAAATCAATTTCCCGAGCGCTTGTTTAAACAAATTTCTAGTGCATTATTTCCAAAAAAAAAGAAAATAAATAAATAAATAAACCTTGATACAACTATGGATGCTATGAACCGGGGCCGTTCATGAACAAGCTCAGGCTCAACTCTTTAAGAACTTCGCTCGGACTCTTTTTTATAAACAAGTCGAGCTAGAATAGTAAATAGTGATTCTTAAATAAACGAGCTGAGTCTAAACAACTTTGGCTCAGCTAGTTAGGGACTCAAGCTTGTTTCATTAACTTTAAAATAAAAAATTATATAATACTCAAACTAAAAGAATAAGTTTACACATATAAATAGGACTATAGAAGTTGCATAAGATTGCATATAAACGGGATGTCAAAATTGTTTTTGTTGTATGATGGATTTGATTGTTGGAAGATCGTGATATGTTGCGTTCTTGAAAAATTAAGCTGAAAAAAGTTTTGTAGTGATGTAAATGTTTGATATATCCACTATCAAGTTAGTACTAGAAGGTGACTTAAATGATACATTCATGTTAATGCTGGGGTTTTTAAAATGTATCTGATGGCCTAATTCAACAACTTATAAATATGACACAAGCCAAGTCCAGCCCGCTAAAATGAGTCAAGACTCAAGCCTTAGATATCAAGGCTCGAATTGCTTAGCCAGGCGAGTCGAACCAAGCTCGAGCCTAAGCTTTACAGATATGATGCAAGTCGAGATTGAGTTAAGCTTTTAAGGTTCGTCACGAGCTTGATCCAAGCATGAGCAGATCCTTTAAACATGCGAGCTCAAAGCAGGGCTCGGCTTGACTCGGTTCATTTGCATCCCTGGATATGACACAAAACAAAGAAGTTGATATTATGCTTTAGAAATGCAAGAACATAAAACATAAGGGACACGACAAAACTAAGACAGTCTGTGTTTTACATGCCATATCCTCATGCAAGTAATTTGATAAGGAGTAACATAGAAAAGGCTCTCTTCCAATCATACATGGCTAACACTTAAGACCATGTGTTTTAAGCACACACATACATTGCAACTCAGAGGAATTGTAGGGCTTCAAAATCATAAACTTAATATTTCTAAGTATGTATTGATTGTAATTTATTTTTCTTCATTTGGCTAATTGCCAAAAGAGCATCAATATGTTTCACATTATGTACTCTGGTGTCTAAACAAGTGCTAATTACATTGGTAGGAGTACACCTCATAAAAAGGGGCCAGGAGTGAGAGGATACTGTAAGGGAAGCAATAAGAGAATCCAACTCGGATTTCCCAAATAAACCACATTCCCCGAGTTTGGCAAGTAGTTCAATGCGGCTTTCAACAACCTGCAACACGGAAAACTGTAAACATCACAGGAAAAATAATTGTGGCAAAAGAAATGAAGATTTACAGAGCTAATTGCAAATTTAACAGAAGTGTCAGTTTCATCCCAAAGTAACAGCCCAAAACAATAAACAAAAGCAAAATTTTGTGCCAAGAGGATGTAATTCTGTGCTCCACTACTTTCAGATCATATCCAATAAATCTATAGTTGAACCGTTCATTTCCGCTTGGATTTAATTGCACGTTCATCATAGTGCCAGGTTCATATGTAAATGACACATTCATTCTCGGCTACAGCTCAGAACTAAAAACATATGTAAATTATTTTTCCAAGTATTAAGGGCCATAATCTAGTCACACTACTTCTAACTCATACCCTACAATTGAACCACTCATAGCTAATTGAAAATTCGACAAATTTTACATATCACTAATTGGTTGCCGATGATGCCCAAAACAAGAAACATAAATTCAACTTTGTGCGCAGATTAGATACCAAAACTCTAAACTCATTACTTCTACCTCATACCATATTATAAAACCATTCATAACCATTCTGAGCTGATTGCAAAATCAACAAAATTGCTAATTTCAAATGTAAGTAACACATCCAACAAACTCACAGCTCAAAGCAAAAAAAGTACGTAAATTTTCTTGCCAAGAGTTAAAGTCCACAACACTAGGCTCCATTGTCTTTAGATCATAGCCTATAATTGAACCACTCGTATCGCATTTCACAAACCCTAAAAACTGGAACATAATTCAATTTAAACCAATCCATTGCCAAAACAAGCTGAAATTTGAGATCCTATAGTTTCACATATCATCTACTTAGCACAACTTGGGTTACTTTAATAAGATCCACTGTCTCTAGCTTATTTCCCAAAACTAAACCACTCATAGTCTAATTGTTTTATCCAAACATAACCCAAACTGAAACTCGTGTTCTAAAAACCCTAACTCTGGAAACACAATCCGATTTAAACCAATCCGTTGTAAAAATATACCAAAATTAAAGATAATATAAACATATAATTACATATATCAGGTCATTAGCACAATTTGGGTTACTTCATTCACACATTACGATTATATGAACAAAAAAAAATAAAAATAAGCACAAAAGGGGGAAATTTTTCGATTAGGAGAGAAATAAGCTTACGTCTGAGGCAGTTATCGCTTCCAGCAAGCTTTGCAACTCCTCGCTCACCGTATTCTCCACCATTTTCTCTCTCTCGCACACACACACCCTGTGTCGATATATATGTATCTAATGATTTTATGCTTTCCCGCTTTCCCGCTTCAGCAGATGAAAAACTAATTATGAATTACAATAATGTTCCCCCTAGTTTACACAAAATTCTATTTGCTGCAAAAATTAAAATAGTATTATCACCTTTTTTAAGAAAAGGAGAGAGACATACAAAATTAAGATACGGTTTCTAAATCGCATCGGAAACAAATAATAAATATAGCCCCAATATAAGATGATTGGACTGTAAAACTTACAAAATGAAGACTTATTTATCGTGCATTTATCATTGCTTTACTCGCAATTAGAGCAAAGTATTGGTATTATTTCGTTATTAATTGGTTTGCTGTCCGTTGTAGATAAAATGTGAAGAAAATGCACAATTTTGAGCACGAAACAAAACGAATTTGACGAGTTGGATTTTTCTGAGGTTCTTAGTAACTAAATTAGAAGATTTAAGACACTTCGAATATGGTTGAGAAATGTTTCAAGGTTGAAGATAGAAGAGATTGCCAAAGAAACAGAGAATTAAGATAAAAGAGTTTTGACAAGCCGAATCTCACTTCGATCGGTCAAAATCCCTATTAGAGCGGTCCAAGTGAGGTCGAACTTGTTAAATCCAGGTCATGTACTCTATACATGCTAGCTTCGAGACATTCTTAATTATATAATTTTTATCCCGAAAATATGATATAAAATTGATCTAACGGACTAGATAAAACCTAGGGTTAAGCTAGAGGCTTAAAATCCTAAATTTGTTTGTATTTTTCATTCATTGTTAATTATTTTCATAGTGAAGTTTTCTCTGTATGCTACAGCTTACCAGACGCTTTATCTCTAAGACACTTGTGACACTTCTCAAGGAATGGCCTTCTACTTCGTCCATTAATAAATATTTATTCAAATTCTTATTTTCAATTATTATTGTTTTTGTTAATATTGTCGTAAGATGTTATTCTTCTTGTTACCCTAAGGTGATGAAGGTAGTTAGTTTATTCTCTAATGAATAATAAATTGAACAAGATTGTAAAATGTAATCCAAAACTGATTAATTATATATTCTAGAATTATTTAATATATTTAGTCAGCTTATAAATCGTTTATAAGTAGTTATAGTGTCTAACAAACAGCTAATGATACTCTAAATTAGAGTAAACCAGAATTAGCATCCTAGTGAATTATATTTAATTTTAGACGGAGTTTAATAATTAGGAATTGGGGGAGAAAGCAAAGGTAACAGAATCACTACTAAAAGGTAGGACTTTAATCATTTATTGTTTTCATATTTTCTGCTATGGGAAACAAGAAAAACCTGATTTTAAAAGTAGCAGTAATTTAGAGAATTAATTACTTGAATTGAAGTTGTTTTAACAAGATTAAAGCTTAGATTTTCTAGATCAGTAGAAGTCCATGAGAACGATGAATTCGGTATCTTACCGGTAAAACTACATTATTCCCTAGTAGACTTGCTTGGTTAAATTCTGCACGTTTTAGGAGATATCAAAATTTTGGAGCTATTGTTGATAACTCCTCAAATGGATTATTGAGAATTTAATTATTTTTCATATTTTTTTAGTAAAAATTTTTGAAAATTTTGAAAAGAAAATTAAGTTGCTCTTAGTCTCTGAACAAACTTTCCCTCCTGCATACGAGTAATTGCAATTTCTGCCAAGAAAAACATGAAATTTGGGAATGTAAAAAATATTTTTCCAAGCATATTAAATAGCATGCGCAATTTTTCATCATTCGACCAATGTTTGGTTATTGTATTCCTTTATTTTATTGATCATACTGTTTTATGTCAAACTGTATGACATGGGTTAGATGATTTCATATATTTTTATAACATAGTAAATCTTAATCGTATGCGTAAAGGCACATCAATTGAGGAATATCTAGATCTCATGTTTTACTATTTTTTCAACAATAACATGACATATCGGGATATTTACTATGTAAATTGTAGAACTTATGAACATGATTTGTATGGTTGCCTATTTGTTTTTATTTCATAATATCTAAAGGGGCAAAATAATTGTTATGAAGAAACAATGCATACAAGTTCATGTGAGCCACCTTATTACAGTTAGGATGAAACTCAATTTGATAGAATTGAGAATAAATATACTAATGGGATGAATAAAATTACTAGGGAGATAAAAAAAAAATAGTAATAAGATAGGTGAGCTAGCTTAGTTGGTTAATAGGCAGAGGTTAGAGAAATCACTGATGAAGCCATATCCGGACCCGACCACCCCTTCACAAACTACAGGTCCTATTATTGACTTTCCCATGGATGAATCAGTGGATCATTTTTCGAGTTTTCTCAATCCAGTTATCAATGGTAATCTCATTTGGAAAATTATTTCGTGCCTTGTTATAATCAAATTTATATATAAATACCGGACAAACAGGATGTTAGTCTAAATAATCTAGAAATTGATAATTTGGATTTCATGGATGAGTTGGTGCAGAAAGTAGATGGAAAACTTATAAGAGTGCATGAGGATACTAAGTTATAGTACTTATTATTTGACAATAGGATTAAATTCAATGATGGTGGCTTAGAGATGTCGCTAGTTAGTGGAGAGATTAATGAAAGAGAAAGAACATTAACAAAAATAAATACATACCTACGAATAAGTCCGGGGATAGTCTGGAAATTTTAGTCTTCCTGGTAGAGAAGGTAAAATACAAGCTTGTGACGAAAGAGGCTACGATAGGAGAGCTCTTAGATTGTTAGATTTATGGGATACATCTAGGTATGGTTGACCTTTACTTAGGGTCGTTTGTTGTATATTAATTTCTCTTCTCTTTTCTTTTCTTTTGGTTTTATTTTCTTTAATTTCTGTCACGCCCCACAAATCGACACATGAGATTTTAGAAAGTATTATATAATTTTACACAAAGCCTCGGTCAAAACTACCCACAATGCCCTCACTTCTCACAATGCAATTTTTATTATATCCAACACGGCAGTAATCATATATTGCAAAGTACATACTTTTACTAAAATATGAGCTTTGGAATATAGAAACTTTACGTGAAAATGACTTGACACGTTACAAAATATTCAACTTAGAAATTTCTACCTTTAAACCTTTAATACATAAAATACTCCTACAACTTAACAACTTTCTTTAACTATAACCAGGATTACTAGATGCACCCTAAGCTCCGTTAGGGAGCCACCTTATTTCCTGCTTCGATTTAAACTTCTTATGCGCCCGAAGCGCAGACTTTTTGAGCTGCCAATTGATGAACAAAAGACATATGGGATTAGTTGATGAAAAGTATTCGAAATGATATGTATAGTATAAGGGACACACCGCACATCTTGCAACCAAGCACGCATCGCCACACACATTATTTAGTCTCTGGTGTAATATTGTATACAAACTTGAGACCTCAATTCCTCAAGACTTTATGCATAAAGATTTTTGGTGGGTGCCCCTCTACACCTTAAGCCTCGCATGAAACCCGACCAAACATTATTATGTTGGGGAAACTGGTCTCCGGTTTCCAAATGAGCTTAATAATCCAGGTTTTATTTTCACAAAAATGTTATGCGCCTGTCATGGCTCAAGTCACAAATTCTTTGGATTATCTTCACACACTATGGTATGTTTCCCAATAAATATTTCTATGCACACACATCCTCCACACATCAGAAATCATCTTCTTTTCGTAAAGGTTTTATCGCCAATTCATTTTTCACACAGTTTTCATGCCAATATTTCTGATGTAAAATTTTCCACATATCGCATACATCTTACCACATAACATATTTTCTCGTGACAAGGAAAATATATACAAAATAGCTAACATCCAATATTATGCATTACCTATCGTAGGGTTTACTACTCGTAACTAACTTGTACCTTCTGTTTTCTTCACAAATTATCAGTTGAAAGGTCGGTTTCTCTTATATGCAATGGTATTATGGTAAGGTATCGTCCAAACCTTTGGGTCTCTGGGTTTGGGAGGTGTTTACAACTGAAAAAGACATGCATACAACTCAGTTTTTTTCTGTCCTAAACATATTAGTAGATTGATTCTAACAAATCAGTCGATTGATTGTTCTGCTTATGCAAAAAATATGAGTTTTCATCGATTAAATCAAATTTTAATACTTAATTGGTAACTGCAAAAGTTTCTAAAAGTCATATACTTAACATGCACAACTGTCTCATCTCGAGAAAAGTGAAATTTTGTCAAAACATGGTTCTCTCATATGAAATTGTTTGTAAAATGCTACAATTAGGCTCGTTATCAAGTTTGAAACCTCATTTGTTTTAAAATTCCGAGCAAATTCCAGAATATAGCAGAACACTTATAGAAATCGATGTAGAAGCACAGTAGAAGTTGTTTTAGAATACTTGAATAGAACATGCACAGCTTAATTTCGATCAGTTGACTATTCAAGGCTAAAGTGTGAAATTTTCAGGGCATTACAGCTTTGATTTTTTTTGTGCATGATTATTTTTTTTTAGTTAATATTATTTTTCTTTATTACACCTCTTTCTTGTTTGGAACATTGAAGACTATGTTCAATTTATTTCGCGTCCCGAACCCCATTAAACCCGGGAGGTGAGCTGTTTTCCCTTTTTAAGGAAAAGGAAAAGAAAAATATATACTTTTAAAGAAAACAAAATAAAAGGAAAACAATGCTACTTCGCAAGCTATACAACTTATTCTACAACATAGTAAAACTCAGAGTGCACAAATTAAATATATGTATATGCTGCATACAATTATATATCAACACTAGAAAGTAAACGCCATGTTTACAGAAATAAAACAAGCTGCATGCTTGATCAACACCATAATAATATATTATAACTTGTGCTTGGCTAATACAACATTAGCCACATAAGGCGACAATAAAAAGTAATACAAAAATATAAGTCTACACATTCGCTACACAATGCCTAGAAATAATAAACATCATGAATAAGGAGGATACAATACAAAATAACTACATTATCTATAGTTCCAAAAATATGTACAAGAATCATCCAAGCAGCCTCAACGAGGTCCGTCACCCATCTTCGCACCTACAACGCAATTATGATACCAAAATAGAAAAGAAAAATATATGAGATAGCCTATTAAATAACACGATAAACGTGATGCTATGTGATACCAATATATGTAAAATGCAACATATAATAGTGTATGCAATGCAATGTCTATGCAATGCAAACTCAACATTGTCCAACACCAACACAACACAATGCACAAAGGTAGGAACTAGTGTCTCAACACGTCTATAATCCACACTCCTCGCGGGACACGACTATAATAAATAAATCCCTAATCAAGTTTTCCAACTTTCACAAAAGGCACCGAGCTTTCTCTTTACTTTCAACATATAAAAAGGCAAAACGTTTCTAAAAAAGAAATAAAAAACGACTTAAATTCTCAATAAATGCAACTCAACACATTTTCTAAACTACACTTTAAAATCTGAGATTTCAAATCATCAATGCCTTTAAATTCAATAACGCTTGTGTTTCGTTGCTCTAACATATTTTCAATACGTTAACTCGTCAACACTTTCAACACTTTCCATTTGAAAATCTCATTTTCAAATTCTAAACACTTTTAAATTCATTTCCAATTTCTCATTTAAATAAATTTCCATCAAATTTTCATTTTCATAAAAAGTAACGCTTTTCTCGAATCTTGAAAATGGAATGCCAAACATGAATGAATGATACATTGTAACATTCCGAATTTTTCAGGTGAATTTTTCACATTTTAATAATATTATATAGTCTGATATAATATTATTATTATGTATTTATTTTGGTGTGGAGTGGTGTTCATTGTGTTTGTAATAGATTTTAAGTCTCGTGTAAGTAATGTGGTGGTTAACAAAACTTGGAGACGTGTGTTATAGTGATTTAGAATAGTGTGGATAAGTGTGTGGAGTAGCGGATTCGAGAGTTGGACTTAAGAATTTTTAAGTGTTGATTGCATTAAGTCGTAGCGGTAACATCGTCTCGGTAATAAATTAATATCTTTCAAACCATGATCTGATAGGGGTCTATAATATATGGTTAGAAAGATATTTCAATTATCTACGACTTCGTGTTTTATAAATAATTTTATTCGAAGCATAGATAGGTCAAATCGAGATCCGAAATGTTTAAAAACTGTTATCAGATTTTATGACACTTTATCTGTTTTTTGGCCATATCTCCCAAACTGTAAGTCTGATTTGCATCTACAAGTGTTGTTGGAAAGAAGATTCAATTATCTACAATTTTTGTGTTTTGATGACAAGCCAATTCGAAGCACAGAGTTGTCAAAACGGAGCCAAAAATGGAATGACATCAGCAGCCCAAATTCCGTAGGTCCCATTTTCTTTTTCTTTTACATATATATATACACAGAACCCAGATCGGGAGGAGAAGAAGAAGGGAACTAAAGGTTGGAGCTCGCTATTCAATGAGCTCAGGTGCTCGGAAAAATCCCAAAACGTTATATTCGTGATCATCGCGACGCAGAGTCCACGATTAGGTAAGCTGCTTTACTCCTTTTGCTCGTTTGTGTTTACTCTATTCGGGGGCTTTGAGAGATTTTTAAAATTAAAATTCATATTATTGTTCGCTGTGATTAGTAGAGTATTTTACTCGTAGTTTTTGCATTGATCTGAAGCCGTTTGCTAGGTCGATTTGGAAGTTGAAGTTTTGGGGATTTTTAAAGTTTTTATACGATTTCATCTAATTCCACCCACTATTTGGCTTCGAGGTATATACAATTCTTACTCGCCATTACATTGCCTATATATTGGTATAAATTATGTTGTCTCGTCTTTTCGGGGGCGATGCCTCGATTGCCTATAGTGTTTGGCAAAATAAAAATGGGAATTATTTTCCTTAAATTATATGGACCATTTTCATGTACAGGATCATGGCCATAAGAGAGGCATAGCTCGGTGTTTATTAAGAATCAAGAAGTAGTGTTCGGGGAACCGTAGACGAAGCTTAGCGAGAAATTGCAGAAGGGGTGTTTATACACCTTTGGGAAGCTTCAATGGTTATTCGCATTGTGGATTGACAAGTCGAACAGTTTAGAAAGTGTCAGGTTGAAGGTTATCTTCTCAGGTATGATTAATTTCATATT
>MKEJ01037570.1:0-10876 GCA_001753735.1 Embelia ribes
GGGATAATTTTGTCTAAAAATTATGGGGCACCAAATCCAGATATTTAAATTTCTTAAAATCCAAAATAAATATCCATACTCTAACAATAGATACGCTGATAGGGTGAATTTTTGAATCATAATATCCAATTGAGTAAATATTCTGCTATGAATGCTTTCAGAAACTGTTCGTCGAAACAGAACCTTTCAAACAAACCCTTCAAAACAACCCAAGAGTCTTGGTAAAAGCGATCCCTACGGAAAACAATACAATAGGCGAGTACAAAAACTCTAATGTAACTAAGAGTTGAGGAGATATTTATATTCCTATTAGTTTTATAACTTCTAATTTTTAAGGTCCATTATAAAATCTTCACAATCCTAATAGTTTTGATAATTTGGAATTAGGGAACTTAGGGGTTAATTTCTTGAGAAATTGACGCATTATTATTGTTTGTTTGTTTTATTTTTTATTTTTAAACAAACAAGTAAGAAAATTTTATTACCAACAGCAATTACCAAGTATATTTAGAACAAATACAAAAAATGAATGATGGAAAAGACAAAGCTAAAATTACTTAAAATGTAAGCAAATTGGTATTCCTTACGAGTTATTATTGGTCGTTCTTTCTTTCGACTAGCTTATGGTCATCTTGAACACCGATAAAGGCATTATATAAGTTGAAATTGTACGAATATAAATATTGTTTGATTTTGTGAGGCGATTTTTAATTTTTTTTTTTAAGAAAAAACCTACATGCATGATTTAATAATATAAATACTTATATGATAATAAAAAAGTATATAAATATTTGTATTACTTTTTACATGATTTTCCTTAAAACACCTTAAAAGAAAAACTTACTTGTTCGAGATAAAAATTATGGAAATGACTAAAATAATAACAGAAAATTAGTTAAAGTTTTGGGTCGGCTCGTTTGTTCCAAATGATTGCCCAATAAAAAAAATAAGAAAAGACAAAAAACCTAAAAAATGGTTGTAGTAACCTTTTTTATATATAAAAAAAAAACAAATTAAAATGTAGTAGCCTTTAGTTAATTAAACTGTGAGAGAAAAAGGTAGAATTTCTATAAAATACATATATTAAAAAGAAATAAATAAAAAGGTAAGTTTGTACACCAATATGCATTATTTAAAGCTAATAAAAGTGGACGTTAAAACTTAAAATTTCCTCACTCGAAATCTGACCCTACATAAAAAAAAATTAATAAAATTTAACAGCCCTAATTTCCAAAATTTATAAAAATATATTATTCTTTATTGCATGCCAATCTTTGAATATATAAACTTGGCAATTGTTTGATTGCAGCTGTTAACGAAAAAACAAGTTTTTTATGCCGATGAAAAACTTTGGATGAATATAAATTTTCAGTTTATGTAAACAAAAACATGAAATAAGTTTTTCTTAAAAATTACAAAATTAAATGCAGTCTAGTTTTTAAGATTAAAAATCTACAACCTGACAAGCCCCAACACAGGCCAATTAATTTATGATTGTATATGCATTTTGAGTTGGGATTATATTTTTTTTATATTTTTCTACGAAAATAAATTTGTCCCTTGCATTTGTGTTACGCAATTCTTTTTTGTTCTTCAAATAGAATAACAACATACGATTTGATTATAAACAAAAAAAAAACAAAAAACATAGGATTTAAATGCATGACGTGTATCTATCATTTATGCTCGAACCGTAACATATGATAAACGCTAGGGCGGAGCTAGGAAATAAAAATAGACCAATGCTGAATATTTTAAAAATTATCATGACGAATTAAAAGACTAATAATATGAGGAATGCTAAAGTCACATATATATTTTTTTAACTTAAATATTAGACATTTAATGAAAATTTCAAAATTATGGGAGATGCTTGTGAGAACTGTCACCTGCTAATTGGGAAGTTTTTAATTCTTTAAGGAATTTTTAAGTGCTAAAATAAGCACAAAATTTGTAAGATCGGATTCTTTATAGATTATAATACTATACTAATTTAATAGTCAAAAATCATCTTTGTTCTTTTTTTATTTTCTTTTTTGATAATCCAAACTATCTTTGTTCTATTGTCTTGTATAATTCACTAGATCTATTTCACTACATGTTAGAGCATTCACAACGGTCTTTATAAGAGCGATTTCTTCCTCTTTTAATAAGAAATTACGAAGAAAAATCTCCCACAATAGTATTTTTATTTTTAGAAAATATTTAAAAATGCTACATTAAATTTCTCAATAAAGATTGTTATCATTCACAATTTCTCTATTAAAAAATAATTTTTTTGCTTCAAAATAAAATAAATACACCAATGAAAAAATATTTTTTTCATAATTTATTATTTTTTTATATTAATATATTTTATGTATAGAAATAAATTTTTAGAAAGTCTGATGTGGTGTGGACCATTTTCATGTTGTATGAAAAATGTGTTTCTAGAAAGAAAAAGTTAGAAATAAAATGAGAAAGACATGTGTAAATGCTCTTATGTATTTTCATACGATGATTTTATTACTTCCTCCATTCCCAAAAATTGCCTTTTTTTTTAACTTGTTACATAAATTTAAGCAATGCTCAAAATTTAGCTTTTAAGAATTTGAATATAATATATAAATATCAAAAATTAGCCTTTTCAACTTTTGTCTTCTCATAGCATTCTAAGTAATGTATGCTTAATTTTGTAATGATTGAACTATTCAAAATAGATTTTAGCTATTTTTTGGTCGTTATAAAAAAAATAAGCATATTATTTATGTATGTATAGATAAAATGTGTTTTACTTGTCAAGACCCGTAATGATTATGTGCATAGTTTGTTAAATTCCATATACTTTGGGCCAAAATAAGCTAGCGATAAAAGAAATTAACATAGTTTACTTACTCGTGGGCAAAGGCCTATCAAGTCAAAAATAACAAATAGTAAGGGAATAAATGCTTATATATAATAAATGGGTTTGGATATTAGTAAACGAGGGGCGTACCATAATACATAGGTACAAAATTTATGGGGGTGGTTGGAACTTTTGAAAAAAAAAATTACATTGACAATTTAAAAGTAAAATTACAAAAAAAAAAAAAAAAATATACTAAAAAATTTGGGCTTGATAAATAATGGGATGATTGTGATCCCTTTAACAAACTTTAGGGAGGATAATGTACATGTAATTTTTCTTTTTTAACTTTTTGTTATAACGATATCCATAATTCAAACTTATCATTTAGACTCTGGTATCATATTAAATTTTGTTTTAAAATTTTTTTTAGGGATGTTGGATATCCCTCCTACTCAGAAAAATTATACCGGAGTAGTCAAGAGAGCTGAGGAGCTTGGAGTAGTCAAGAGAGCTGAGGAGCTTGGAATCGAACGAGAGAGGTTGAAGCGTCTTCAAAGCACCATGGCAACCATTTTCGACTCCTGGGGGGCTTTGATCAAAACATGGATTGGGCATAACAAAGGTTTTGGTGCTAATCGGGGAAGCTACGATTATTGTTGTATTTGACGATAGGTACCATTTTCGACTCGTGGTAATTTTCTTGTTGTTGGTATTATTTAGGGGATTTTCAAAATTATTGAATGCTGTAATTAGTGGCGGAGCTAAAAATCTCAGAGGGAGAGGCGGAACCCACCAGTTCTATATATGGGTAAAACAAAAAAAACTCCGGGGAGCGGATAATATAGATATTGAAAGATTCTCGTATATTAAAATACAATTTCTGTCAAAATTTCGCAATCGGACCGTGCCATGGGAGCAAATGGGGCCGGCGTGAACAAAACCGGGTCAGCTCGAACTGGACCGTAAACAAAACAAATCCAGCCCCAGCCTAATACTAAAAATTGCTTACAAATTAATTGCCAACAATCTCAGGACTGTTGCAATTTTTTGACCAAAACAAAATATTTATAAATAATAAACACGTTATAATAGGCCCAATTTTCTTTTTTAGATGTTCATAAATTATTAACCACTTCCGTTTTGGAATTATTTAATCATGAAAAAATTAAGCGATTTACCACTATTTTCACTGGTCTTTCTTATTTAATTTTTTACATTTGACTTTTTGAAAATTATTTCTCATACTAATTGTCCACACTGGTCTTTCTTGGAAATTTGTTAAAAATTACTCCCCCATCCCAAAATTTAGCCCTGTGTTGAAAACTCAACTTATTAAAGAATATACATAAATGAGTTGTTTGTATTAAATTATTATTAATTTCTCAAATTTAGTGTGTATATCGATTGCATAGTAAACGGTACTATAAATAAGAATAATTTAGACATTTTATTTTTTTAGCATTTATATTTAGAAAAGCGAACAAATATTTTGGAACATCCAAAAAGAAATGTTGAACTAAAATATTAGTACAGAGGGATTACTAGAATCATCGTCTATATTGTAAAAAAATATATAAAAAAATTCCTTAATCTGAACCAAGATTTTAAAGTTTTGATGAAAAAAATTAATTTAATGAAAAAATTATAAATTGTAAATTTTTCTATTTGAAATTTTAATTTTACTTTTTAAAATACTGACAAATAGAAAGATTTGTGTGAAACATTTATTCACTTTAGAGACACAGAAGTAAATGGTCTTAAAGCATTCACATCAAATCAAATTCTTTGAAAACAAATTATCTAGTGGTTTTTTTAAAAGAAAGAATTTTTAAAAAAGTTATCAAAAAATCTAAAAAAGCATTATTTATTACTTAAGCATATCAACTACTATATTTTCTTATGCCACATCATTTCAATATTGTCTATGAAAAATCAATATAATTTGTATCCTCTCACTCCATTAAAATTGTTTACTAGAAATATAAAATATAATTTATAAATAATTATTGAATTTAAAACTACTACATATAACATGTAAATTAAAATTTTAAGTATCATTGCAAATAATTTTAATATTTAAAAAGAATAAGTAATACCAATTTCATTAGCATTTATCAAAAAGTTTCATTTCTTAAATTGTGTAAAAAATAGAATTTTAATATTTTAAAATTTATTTGTTATTATAATTAAATTTTAATTTATAATATAAAATTTTAATATGTAATACTAATAAATAATAATTATGTAATAAATTGTTATAAAATTCTATTCATATTTTCCTTCTCGTCCCTTGTCCCTTCCATTTCTTAAATAGTATTCTATTTATATATTTTTCTCATATTTAATGATTTAATAAATTAAATCTAAATTTAAAGCCAATAAATGATAAAAAAAAATATTAATATTTAACAAAATAAAATATTAGTCTGCAATTATACATATTGATATGTGTGTAATTATGAGTGAGAAAAGATTAAAAACTTCACCCACCATCCCAATTTAATGGCTACGTTTGTATTTTTCATACAGATTAAGAATTTACAATCAATATTATTGAAGATGGTGTAGAGAATTGAATGATTATTTATCTACTCTAATCAATTAATAGAGATATTTTAATAAATAATTTTTAATTAAATTTTCAATAGAGAAAAAAGACGAGAAAAAAATATATATAAACATTAAATTGGAACTGACGAGTAATACTAAGTGCATTAAAAAATATGACAGATGATACACACGATGAGAAAAAATATTTTCTGTAAATTTGAGATAATCTTATTTTATTATTAGTTTAGAGAATCTATTAAGATAAATGATTGGGATTGCTTTGAGTAGTCCAAGATGAAATTAATTTTTTTTTTGGATATTCTAAAATTGCTCGTAATTTCTACTAAAGTTATTCTCGCACGTAAAAAACGAAAGTCTCTTCCAATTCTCAGTCCCCTAAAACCCCTTTCCCCATTTCTATCCATTCTATCTCACCGATTCCAAGGTATGCATATATATATATATATATATATATGTATTAACGCTTATATATATGATTTATTGTGCTTGTTTCTTGTTATGGGTCCCATTTTTTATTTTTATTTTTATCATTCCAGGTCTAATTTATTGGATTGTTTGAGTTGGGCTTTAATTTTTTGTGGGTGTATAAATAACCCTTCTTTTGATTTAGGTCAAGGGTCTATGTTTGTGTTGTTGGTCTCATTGAAGATACTTCCTTTATTGCTCTGATTTGGTTGTGGAGATTAAATTCTGAATTTATGTTAAACTTTATATAGTAATAATTTGATGTGTATAGTTGTGCACTGACTGTTTCTTCTTGTAATCAAACTTTGGGGACATACTATTAATTGGGATTGATAATTTTGGAAATTTTGTTGGCTTGGTTCAAATGTCTTTATGTAATTATGTTTCTCTAATGTTTGAAGATAATTGTCTTTCACATTCCTTATTTAGGACTTGTTAGGTTGCAGCTTTAAAGCTAAAAGCTTTTATCTTTTTTTTTTTTCCTTATTGAATTCAGCTTAATAGCTGGTTTTTCCTCCCTTTAGCAGGAAAAAGCTAGAATTTTTAAGCTAGGTGTATCCAACTTTTCTCATGGCCAAAAAAAACTTGTTGATTTTGCTTAAAAGTTGCAATCAAACGAGCCGTAACTGGTAGTGCTTTTGACAGAAAAATGATGATTTACATTTCTTATCCGGCATCTCTTTGTGGAATCGTTCTTTTGTTTTTTCTTCTTTTATTTGGGGCGGGCTTTGTTTAGGATTGTAACTTCTATTGTTCATAGTTGTAGATTTGTATTTCTATTTTATTTAAAACGATGGAATTGTTCTTTTGCTTTGTAAAATTACCTGCAATGTAGTATTGGGTGTTGTATACTAATTTGTTAATAAAAATATTTGTTATCTTATTATGGCTCGTGAAATTTTAAGTATTCGTACGATAGCTACTGGGATTTTGTAATTTTTTTATCTGAATTGGGGAAAGCCTTACCACTGATTTTTTTGTTTTCATTATAAACTCGTCTTAGGTTTGTTCTTCGACCAATCCATTTTGATTTGAGTCTGTCTAAGCATATGCGCATCTGCCTCAGCTTCTATTTAGAGCTGTCTATTGATTTATGTACTTATACCTATTTATTTTAGCAGATACGTATTCCTAACTTACCGCAAACTTGTCGAGAAACACTTATTTCTTGGTAAAAGTAATCTTAATATGTTTGCTTAGTTGATTTCCTTTTTTTTATACTCTTTATGTTCCTCAATTTTTTTGTCATTTTGTCTTTTTAAAATACGGTTTGTTTGCA
This sequence comes from Embelia ribes, assembly GCA_001753735.1. Lineage (NCBI taxonomy): Eukaryota > Viridiplantae > Streptophyta > Magnoliopsida > Ericales > Primulaceae > Embelia > Embelia ribes. Next base: position 7,143 of record MKEJ01037570.1, read on the forward strand.
AACTTTATGATGTTCTCTCTACCTTCTTTTGTTAATTGTGATGTTTTTTGGTACCCCACTGGCTGTGCTTAAATGCTTCTATTTCTTGGGTTATAATGATGGAATTGCTTACTTTTTGAATTGTAGAACATTCTTATGAATGTCAAGGGGGAGACGATGACTAAATCGCCGATAGCTTCAGTTAGATAGGTGACGCTTCTGGTAAGAAATGGGGGCATGTTGCTGTTGCGCATCTAAAGGGGTGAGACTTAATGCATCTCCTGGATATTATCGTGTCAGTGTTCTTTTTTCTTTTCTTTCTCTTTTTGTTGGTCTTTTCTCGTGATCATGAAGGATGCCTTGGATTAGCTGGCTTGTGTCTTCATACACACAATATATATACATATGGAGAAATAGCCAAGCACACAAAGCTCCCGTTTTGCGAGATCTGGGGAGAGCTTGTTTTCATGAATGCTCTTTCCAAGGGTCTTCATATACACAAGTAAAAGGGCAAAAAAAAATGAAAGTGCTTAATGAATGTTTAATCACATAATTGATGCGGTAATACCAACATAATATCCTTTGTTTCTATTGGTGTTCCCACGCCTGTTGCTTATGTTAGCCTCTTTGTAAGCTAATGGTGTGCGGGACCTCTGGTTGGCTTGTGCTTTGATTTCTCTTTTATTTTGGAGTGAACTATATGTTATGAATTCTTCGGGGAGCTTGGATGCTTACGAGTTCTTTTTTTTCTTTGCCCTTTTTTTTTATTTTTTGTTCTTGCAAGGTATAATAACTGCTTTTTGCTTGCTTTAGCAAGGATCTGTCACCTTAAATAATAATAATCAACACTGAATTGTTTCTGTCAGGAGCAAAAATGCGTTTTTTTCTGAATTAAGATTTGTTTGGTTAAATATTTCTGAAGTACTATCGGAGATGGATCTTTTTAAATATAAATTTCGGAGTCCATAGTGGTTGATAATTTCGATCAATATTTGTTTTTCTCACGTGCTTCTATTATGGCAATTTCCAAGTCCTCACAAGCTTATTATGACAAAGTAACCGGTATCATCACTAAAGATATCAGGGGTATGTTATTTGATTTTTGATTTTTGATTTTTGATTTTTGGGAAGTGTTTAAGATTTGCCCCCTATTATGTTCTGTTTGATTTTTGATCTGTTGTTAATATCAGCAATGAAGTTATGTCTCTTGTTCATTATGCAGTTTCCAGTAGTGTCGGAGGAACGTGAGCCGCTATCATCATCCCACCAAGGAGCACCATCGGCAGCACTCTCCACTGGCCTTTTAGTCGACACGAATCTCGAGACCTCAGTACCTGACACTTACAGACCTCCTCCAGCACCTCTACCCTATGATTTCAGTTTAAGACGCCCTCTAACGGCATCTCATGGTCGAGAAACAAATGCTGTTGATATAACAAATGCCAGCAATATTTTGGAGATATCAGATAAGGACCCGAAAGAAGCTGATTGCAAAGTGAAAGGCGACACTGAACTTGCCTCATCCGAAGTAGTTGAATTTGAGGAGATAGATGATCTCAAAAAGTCCTCTGAACCATATGTTCCAGAGCCAAAGGAGGAAGAAGATGGCTGCCCCATCTGTCTCGAAGGTAAACATTTCCGAAGCTGAGGGAAAAACATATAGAGTTTGTATTTGCATCTTATAACCCTTTTACTTTTTGCTTTTTAACTCATAAATGGGTATGCAGAATAACGTTTTGCTTATTGGGAAGCCAATAAATACTCACATTTATGCCACCGAACAAATCTTGAAGCATCAAAACAGATATGCCGACCAAGTAACATGAACTTCTATAGAAGTACCGAGCAGGGGCGGAGGAAGGGGGGTTGCTATTAGGGCGGGCGGGCAGGCATGACCCTTAAAAATTTTGTATAAATTTTGAAAAATTTTAATAATTTATACTACTAAACAGTAGATGCACTACAATGAATTTGCCATATACCTAGAGACACTTTTAGTGACAACAACTAAAACCGTAGGTATAAATAATTTATAGCTATGGTTTTATAATGAACCATGGGTGTAGGTATCATGTACTTATGGATGACTTGATTGGTAACTATATGTTTTAGTGATAGGTTCAAAACCGTAGGTATATATTACCTATTACCTACAGATGTATCATTCTGTCACTTTACCATTTAGGGTTACTTTAGTTTTTTTTTTTTTTAATTCTTGTTTGTTGCAAATCTTGGGCCTTTAAATATTTGAAATTTTTTTCGAGATTTTTTAAACACCTTTTGGCTCATTTTTGCATTTTTTTCTGCAAATTTTTTTTTTAAAAAAATACAAAGATAATTTGCTATAAAAATAGCACTAAAAAGCTATAAATACAATAAAACAATAAAAAAAAACTACAATTTATGTGAATGATCAGATAGATTTAGAAACTATGGGTGTAAATTACATATATCTATAGATGTATATTTTCATCACTATAATGCCACTTTTTTTTTTTTAAATAAAATACTTGGCACTTAATCATTTTGAAATTAAAAAAAATTATAAAAAAAATTATCATTAAAAAAAAAAATAAAGAACCCTTCCCCGCTAGATTTTTCACAAGCACTGCCAAAAATAATTGCCTTTTTTTCCCCAAAACAACTATGCCAAATCTATAACCTATAAACTCTTTTATTTGCCTCAGAGAACAGAACATATGTTCTGCCTTCTTCCCATGATCACCACGGCGACTCCCCTCCTCACCACCGCCACCTTGAATCATCGGCCATCGCACGCCTAGCCGTCCCGCGCTGTCTCGCCGCCTAGCCTTCTCGCGCTGCAAGCACCAGTTTTGGTTGCCAGGGCTTCGATTGTTTTGGAGATTTTCCCCAAATCGCGCCATCACGCCGCCGAGCCCTCTTCCTCCCTGTTTTCCCCTTCACCCCATCGATCTCGCCACCCAGCGCAACTCCTCTCTCTTTTCCCCTTCACCCCCTTTCTATCGCCTCCTAGCCGGTGTATTGCCCGTCGGTCCCTCTTCTCTTCTACCGGTCAAACCTTGTAGATATCCGGCAGCTCTCGACTGTGACGCCATATCCGACAGCTCTCGACTGTGACGCCAGCCCCAAATCGCAGGTCACTGTGACGCCGTAGCACGCCACACCATACTAAGACTTAGGTATGCACTGCAATATTTATATTTATGCTGATGGTTTTGAACAAGAGAATTTTAATTATTTGGGCTTTTGATTGAGAAGCGATGCTAATTATTTATTTCCAATTTTATCTTGAGTCAAATTTTCTGCACATTGATTCAGTTAAGTTTTGGAATATGAAATGCATCAGAGATATGGTGATTCTGTACATTTGTTTTGATTTTGTACATTTGTTTTGATTCTGTACATTGATTCAGTTCTGCACATTTGTTTTGTTCATAACTGTGACGTCGTATCCATCAATTCTGCCTCAAATCGCAGGTCACCGTGACGCCGTATCACACCACACCATACTGAGACTTAGGTATGCACTTCAACATTTATATTTATGCTGATGGTATACTGTTTATTTGTCGAGAGGGTTTGTCAATTAAGCCTTTTAACATGATCCTTTGAATGAGTTAAGGTTTGGAGATATGCATTTACTATTGGTTTTGAACAAGAGAATTTTAATTATTTGGGCTTTTGATTGAAAAGCAATGCTAATTATTTATTTCCAATTTGATCTTGAGTCAACTTTTCTGCACATTGATTTAGTTAAGCTTTGGAATATGAAA
>MKEJ01037577.1:0-10160 GCA_001753735.1 Embelia ribes
AAAATCAATCTCATCAATTAAGGTGTTCTGAGGTTTGATTAGCCGATTTTTATCCCCGATGCAAGAAATGAACTAGCCTAACATATTGATCATGAACACAACAATATCTAGATCAAAGCATGAAAATATAAATATGATGATTAAACTAATCCTAACACAATGCTAAAATTACAACTAATATAAGCAACAACTATAAGAAATCTTGAAATTAATTAAAACAACAAATAAATTTGATATTTAAACAATTTGATCAATAGAAAGATATACTTACAACCTCAATGATCTTGAATTGAAATTTACAACTTTTTAAATGCCAACTTCTTTCTCAAAATGATTACAACTTTTTTCTTGTTCTTCAATCCAAGCCACCAAAACCAAAAGAAAAATACAAGCCAAAGAAAAGAACAAAAGTAGTGTCTCTAAAAGAAGAGCAAAAACGTCAATATAAAGAAGAAGAAGAATAAAAACAACTCATCAAAATATTGATAATGCCCCTTAACCACAAGAGCAATCCTTTCTTTTCTTGTTTTTCTTACTAATTTTCCACCTGTTTCTCACCCACTCCACTCCAATCAAGCTTTATTCTTCTCAACAAACATGACTTTTTTACAAGACTTGGTTGTTCTTTAATAGCATTAAATTAGATAGGGTGATTTTAGTTAGGAAAATATAACACAAGTCAATGTTATTAGGCCTTGAGTACAATTGTGTTCTGGCTAGATGGATCAATCGATCCAATACTTTGATCAATCGAAGTATGCAGAAAAGTGGCAGTTTATTCTACTTCATTATTTTTCCAGCTTAGTAAATTTATCTATCTTTTTGCCTTCAACTTTCAGTATCCGAATGCATTTTTCAATTGCACCTTCGCCAAATCTCTGAAGCAACTATCTTGCCCAATTTGACATTGACTTTCTTAAATTCATATAGAAAATCATTATATCGTAACAAAACGAATAATATGCATTGAATGTCAAATATAGGACGTTGTTTATCAATGCTTACGATATTTATTTATACAAAAATATATACAAATTACACCCCTTAACTAAGTATTGCTAATCCCGAGCAATGAAAAATATGAAAATTAGACAATTTCCCAAGTTCAAAAGTTTCACTAAAGCTCAATACATTTAACATGCTCGACAAGTTGTTGCTTGACTTAGTGTTCTAGACTAGTTGACCATCCAAATCGGAGTGGACATGACTTTAATCGGATTCGATTTGTGTCACCGAAACTCGATAACTCAAGGAAAAGTAAGCTAAGTTAGGATTAAATTCCTATGACTCAAAAAGATTGCTTATGAAACTAATTCCTTTATTTATTATTTTATTTATTTTTCTTTCTAAATTTGACTCAAATTTTGTTTTCAAAAGATGTTCATTTAAACTTTCCACATTCTTAAAACATAAGTCGATTGTCAAAGCGACATCATCCAACTTATATTTCCTTTCATTTTTGACCTATCTTTCCGGTAACACTCCGTTACAAAATTCGATGGTAGTAATTTATTTAATAGTTTCCACCTTTTACAACTTTTTTTTACTATCGTTGGGCTCTTTCACCTCTTCAACCACTTTTAGCCTTTGGCTTTTAGATTTATCATTTTAAAAAGTGGTGTTAGGCATAAACATCCTTTTATAAAATGAATGAGTCGAATTATTTTTATCGAAGAAACAATTTCATAAGTTTTCGAATTAAGTCAATGAATATTTAATCTTCACTAGCAAACTTTTCTAAGCAATACCCTCTAAGTGACGCATCCCGAACCCAATGTATTAGTATTACTATGAAGTTAGGGATAGTAAACTAGTCTTATGTTTTATTTTATGAAACAACTTGAAACAAAAGAAAACTTTAGAAAACTTTTGAGCTTGAAAAATAAGCATCATAGATGTTGTTGCTTCTCCCCCCAGCCTAAATGTTGATCAGATCCATTTCTACTTCTTCCTTTCATTTTAACAGTGATATATGTTCTATACCAACGATAGATGGGAACAACATATAATATAATGAAAAATACTAAAAATTGTAATGTAAAAGGAGACAAGAACATATACGAATTTGCTTTTATTCCAAAGTATGCTTCCTGAGGCGTACTCAATTCTTGTTCTTATTGCATCTTTTAACATCAACCTATAATAAGAATGCTATATACTAAACAGAAAAAATGCAATTATCATATCATGTGATATCAATTGAAAAGTACAATGAAGATAAAAGATATATAAACCAACATGCTAAATTACTAAGACAAAAGATAGCCACAAAAGCTATCTACAAAACACGAAAGGCCATCAGTAGCTAATGAGTTCCTACAAATAACGAAAGAAAATGACAATAAAACAAGTTCCCTACACCAACGAAGGAGAAAATAAAACAACTAAGTTAGCCTAAAACTAGACTAACACAAACTTACAAAATTAAAGCTTTAAACAACAAAATCCTACTAAAACATAAGTGAAAATAACAATAGAGTTTAAATACACCAAACATAAGATAGTGCTCTATATCTAACTCTCATACTCTCTAAATTCTTTCTACTCGGTTCTTGCTCTTCCCTCTCTAGGGTCTTGTAACTGGTATGGTTGATAAGATGGAAGGTAGTTGTAAGTGTCCTGATACTGACTGCGCCTCACCATTTGCTCTATTTCTATAAGACGAAGATGCCTCAAACTGATCTCGCACTGCTCTCACCGATGCTGACATTATTCGTCAATAGAAGTGTCCATCCTAACTTGTAAAGCAATCAAGTCAGCCAGCAGTGTCTAGACATCATCCTGAATCTATCTAACTAAGGCCTAGCCCTTCCTCTGTGTCATTGGCTCAGGTGCTTTTTCTTCTTCCTCAGCTTCTAAATCTGCTTGTGTCTTTGCAAGTGAACGATTTAGTGTAGCCGCATCAATCTTTGTCTTGTCTACTAGAGAAGACCAAGATAGCTTAGAAACATCCACCCCAACATCAATGCATACCTCAGTGATAATGCCTGGGAATGGAATAGCCCCCTTTGGTGGTGCCTCTACATACTCAATCATAGTAAAAAACATGTACTTACCAAAGTCCAGCTTCCGTCCAGTCCCCAAACAATACATCATTAGTATCCTGTAATATTCTGCCTCAGTATTATGCCCCAGTGGCAAGATGTTCTAACAAATCGACTTACCAACTGCAATATACTCAGACTTCTATTAGCTACCCTTCACCAAACCTTGTACCATTGTACCTGGTAGTAAAAAGTTCTTAACAACCACCTCTCAATTCGGTTCTTCCTGTTCAACCGAAGGACTACGGAATCCAAAATTTCTACCAAACATATTTGGATCTACTTGAATTTTCACGCTCAGAACTGTGGTTCTAAGAATTGCATTATTTATTTCAATGGACCATGTGGTAGTGTTTGTATAGAATTCTCATACCAAAGGATCGATATAACCCATATAATACTTAACCAAATTTGTTAGCCCCGCATATTCGATCTGTACTTTCCAATTGATAGGCCTATTTGTATACTTCTCATTCCCTATAAACTCCTCAACTTTCCATCCTCTCTCACAGGCCATTTGTTTGTTAGTATACCTAGTTGTAAATTTTTCGTAGGCATCAGTACTAACAAATTTATTCCTATTTAACCCAACCATGTCCTCAACAACTATGGGCTCGCCCTCATTTGGGTTATTACGCCTACTAATACTACCTCTCATAATGGTAGACTTCTTATATTTTGGAGGCAATTTCACACTCAAAACTATTCACAATAAGACAATCATCAACCTACATTGAACAAAAACTCAAATTCTCAATTCTATTGCTAGAAATAACAAAAAAATTTTAATTTGAAATTGAGTTTCAAGAGTTTAATTGAAGACTTGCCAAGATTGAGAGGTACGGAGATGATGTGATTTGAGATTGTTGTGAATGTCGCTAGAAAAAAAAATTTCAAAATCCCCAAATTGGAATAGATGAAGATGACTATAGTGATTTTTTTTAGCAATTTTAATGAAGATGGGATGAAGGAAAGAGAAAAAGAAGATGATTTAAAGAGAAAATTGGAGGTTTGAGAGTTGGGAGAGAGAAAGAAAGATGGATTAAAGGTATATGAAGAGGTGTCAATTATAAAAAAAAAACTCATCCCTAATCAAGCAGTTTTTAAAATTGAGTTTTTGAACTTTGATCGATTGATATATTGCTTCGATCGATCGAAGTGTGCAAAATAAAGACAGAGATTTCAGGATAGACCGATCGATCTGAGTTTCAATCGATCCAACCACTAAAAATTCAAAATTTTACTTATAACACTTACAAACACTTAAAATAAAACTCAATTGATAAAATTACCAACTTTTTAAATAAAAACAATTATAAACTTCAAAATCAACCCAATTTTTTTTTTTAAAAAATACAACATATTATATACAAATTAAAATCATTTGAAATCACACTCCACTCCCCCTTACCTAAATCAAACATAGTCTCTATGTTCAAATAGACAGAAAAAGAGTAAAACAACGAATAAGAACGAAGAATAACAACAAACAAAACGAAAATGAAAGTAAATCAAAAGACCAAAACTAATAAATTATGTACAAGAAAGTACCTCCAAACATGATTACTCATAAATAGAGTCGACAAGACCCATCTCAGCTATCGGTTCATAATGGTTATCATACTATGACTTCAGGCGATAGCCATTTACCTTGAAAATTACGGTCTTACTTGGTTTTGGGTTGTACATTTCATAAGTATCATATGCACCAATGTCATGAATAATATAGGGTCCGGTCCACCTCAATTTAAGCTTTCTAGGGAATAAATACAAGCGAGAGTTATAAATGAGGACTTTTTCCCCTACTGCGTAAGTCTAAGTTTTGATATGCTTGTCATGCTAGTTTTTCATTTTAGAATTTGAGACTTTTGCGTCTTCATTTAGCAACTCCTCCAATTTGATGAGGTCAAACTTCGATTTTCCCCTGCCGCTTGCAACGATTCATCACATTGTCGTACCGACCAATAAGCTCAATGCTTAAGTTCCACCAGAAGGTGGCATGCCTTACCATAAACTAATCTATAGGGACTCATCCATAAGATAGTTTTATAAGCGGTAGATATGCCTAAATAGCATTGATTAAACAGTTGGACTAATCCTTGCGGTTAGAGTTAATCATCTTCTCAAATATTCATTTGACCTCACGATTGGCCAATTCCACTAGACCGCTAGTTTGTGGGTGGAAAGTTGTTCCTACTTATGTATCACCCCATACTTCTTGACTAACACCCGGAAAGGGTGATTGCAGAAATGAGTTCCGCCATCACTAATGATTGCGCAGGATATACCAAATCGAGAAAAAATGTGTTCTCGTAGGAATTTAAACACAACTTTGTGATCATTTGTTCGGGTGGGGATTGCTTCAACCTACTTGGACATATAGTTCACAGCTATCAAGATGTATATGGCCAAATGAGCTCAGAAAAGGGCCTATAAAATCAATACCCCAACAATCGAAGATTTCAATAGTAAGGATAAGAGATTGGGGCATTTCATTTCGTTTGGTAAGCTTACCAATATATTGGCACCTATCGCAAGAATGACAATAGGAATACATATATTTGAATATTGTCGGCCAATAAAATCCACATTGGAGGATTTTGAATGTAGTCTTCTTTGCCAAAAAATGTCTATTACATGTACTACCATGGTAATGCATAAGGACATTGTAAATCTAATCATCATACAAACAAAAACAAATTATTTGATTAGAACAGTATTTGTACAAGTATAGATCATCCCAAAAAGCAACAAGTATGGGTCCTTATACTTGATCGGAGTATATGTATCAATGATTGCACTAACTTCCTTGGTGAGAACCGACGTCTCCTTGACATGCAACTTTCACTTTACCGTACACAAGTCTTTAAGGAACTTTGTATACAATGGGATTTGTTTAATGGCATCTAGAAGCGGAATGTTGATTTTCACTTGTTAAAGAGCCTCGAAGATTTATTTTTGAAGTACCACTTGGGCGGAAATAAGCGTTGAGGAAATGGAGATCTCGAAATAAAAACAACTGCTTCAGGCTTTTAGCTTTCCCACATTCCAACCACTTTTTCCGATTCTAACTCTTAAACTAGCCCCTTAGATGTTTTATTAATTGATACATTGGATTGAGGGAAGCCGAAGTGTCAGATGATCGAAATAAGGGTTATTTTTCATTTTGATGAGCCAGAGGAGATGGATTGATCGAAGTAGTATTTCAATCGATTGAATAAGATAAATTTTGGATAGTTTGTCCCTAGGATGTTTTATCAACTTTGGATTGATCCAACCTATGATCAGATTGATCTAAGTCAATAAAATTTGGATTTTTCACCTCATTTGCTTTTTGTTTCCCTTTTGATCCTTCATCTACTCTTTTTTGGATCGTTTTTCCACTTCTCAATATCGTCATTGCATTAACCTGATCAGGTTATTTTGGTTCCGATAAACTACTCTCAGTGAATTGCACCATCTTTGGTGGATGAGGCTCAATTTGGACCGGTAGTCATCCGCCTTTTGATTTACCTAAAGTTTTGATAATTTCATTCAGGTTATGGGAGATTTAAGTGATGGCTTTCTCGAAAGAATCGATACGACGGTCGGTCAAAGGTGTCGATATCTCGTTTTGTCGATAAGAAGGAGCAACATAAATACCAGGTCCTGGGAGCTTGTACCCCGATTTTTTTTGGAAGTTTTAAGGTGGAGGGGCCTCATTCTTCCATGAGATATTGATGTGGTTACGCCACCCCAAATTGTAAGTTTGAGAGAAAGAATTTCCCCCACCTTGAGTATGGTTTGAAGGAGGTTGTTGCACGTATTGGGGCATTTGAGCTTGGTCGTAAAATGTGTCTTTCATAATCGCCATTTGATAGCAATCATCCACTTTATAACCATTACCTTGGTGAAAGCTACAAGTGATTGCCACCAGAGGTGTAGCTATTGCATGGACCTTCTTTATTTCCAACATTTCCATCTTATTCTTCTAGGCTACATATTTCACTTTCCACTCTTCGGCCTCGTTAAGATGATAAACACCTCCCTTGGTTGGAACGTCTTTTATGGACGACATATTGGTAACTCTGACCGAAGAATTTTCCCAAGTGCAAAATTCATCAGTGAAATTATCGAAGAATTACCAAATATCTGCGGTGCTCTTCTTGAATAGTTTTCCACCATACATGGAGGAAATTATTTGCTTGAGTTGAGCACTCAAAGACACGTGAAAAGATTTGATAAGCCACCACTTGTCATAAACATGGTGAGGATAAGTAAGGAGGAGATCCTTGAAACTCTCTCAAGCTTAGAAGAATTTCTCAGATGGAAGGGTAGTAAATTGGGAGATGCATTCTTGATATTTCAATGTTTGGTAATACGGAAAGTACTTGTTCAAGAACATCTTTTGCATATCGTTCCATGTTTCGATAGAGTATGGAGGAAGGGAACTAAACCATGCCTTGGCTTTATTTTTTAGTGCGAAGGGGAAGAGTCAGAGACACACAATATCGGACTCGACAGATAGATCATCGAAGTGGAACAGATGGCAAGGAAATCATTGATATAATTATAGGCACTTTCGGCTTCCAAGCTGTTAAATTCCGAAAGGGATCGAATCATCTCCGCCTTGAACTTGAATCTCCCTTGTTGGGTTCTAGAGATAATAATATACGATAACATACATCGTTTTAATGGTTGAAGTACGTCTTCCACTGGTAAATAGACAGGATTGATAGGCAGGGGAACCAGATGATGAATAGGAGGTGATGGCGGTTGATTCATGTTAATGTAAGCTTGAACCGTATGCCACTGTTTAGGGGATAATCCAAGAGGTTTCCCCAGAGGATTTTGTGGAAGAGGAAGAGGAATGGGAGGATTATTTTGAAAATTTCCACCACCAGGATAGTCAAACCGGTGGAGGATGATTGTCCTCACCGCCTTGATTACTCATCAAGATGGGCATAAAAAAATTTGCTTCGGCTTCTTGTTACAAGAGGCGCTTGTGCAACCGAGTAAGTGGTAGAATTTTGGACTTCCACTCATTACAAGTTACAAAAATTTGTTCGAATTCAACCAAAAGAATGATGATTTGAATGTTCTTAGCACTCCATTACTAGGAAAATCCCCGACAACGGCGCCAAAAACTTGACTGTACCTTAATTGTGCATAATTCAGTGCTCAGCAAGTGCTCTAATGAATGTCATAGTTTTTTCAAAAATAAACCCAAGTATCGAATCTCTTGAGAACTCCTAAGCGTATCAAAAATCCTAAGAACACTTGAATCTAATCACTCTAATCGCATAATTCATTTTCAATCAAAAAATTTCGCCTACTCCTAATTTCTCCTTGGTATTCCCATTACGGGAGCAATTTTATGATTTCGACTAAACTGTGATTAAACAACTAGAATGCTATTAAATGATATACGATTAAAATAATAATTAATGAAGTCTTACCTATGTCGGGGAATCCAATAGGTTAATTTCCACCCAAATAACCTTATATGACGAGTTGCCATTAAAATTTAGTAAGAAAATCATGGCCGTATATTTTATAGTTTATCTCGACCTAATGTGTCATCGGGCAGTTATCAATCTCCATAACTATACCTAAGCTATTTCTAATTTACTTCCGACAAGTTTGAAAACTCTAGATTTTCAAAATAAATTCAATTTTTTGGATTAAGACTTATAAAAATCAATCTCATCAATTAGGGTGTTCGGAAGTTTGATTAACCTATTTTCATCCCCAAGACAAGAAATGAACTAGCCTAACATATTGATCATGAACACAATAATATTTAGCTCAAAACATGAAAATATAAACATGATGATCAAACTAATTTTAACACAATACTAAAATTACAACTAACGTAAGCAACAACAATAAGAAATCTTGAAATTAATTAAAACAACAAAGAATTTTGATATTTAAACAATTTGATCAATAGAAAGATATACTCAAAGAAGAAGAAGAAGAACCAAAACAACCTATCCAAACATTGATATTGTCCCCTAGCCACAAGACCAACCCTTTCTTTTCTTGTTTTTCTTACTAATTTTTCATATTTTCTCACCCATTCCACTCCAATCAAATTTTATTCTTCTCAATAACCATGACATTTTTTTACAAGACTTGATTGTTATTTAATGGCATTAGGTTAGAATAGGGTGAGTTTAGTTAGGAAAAATATAACACAAGTCAATGTTATTAGGCCTTGAGTACAATTGTGTTTCGGGTAGATGGATCGATCGATCCAATACTTTGATCAATCGAAGTATGCAGAAAAGTGGCAGTTTATTCTATTTCATTATTTTTCTAGCTTAATAAATTTATCAATCTTTTTGCCTTCAACTTTCAGTATCCGAATCCATTTTTCAATTGCAAACCTTAGACAAATCTCTGAAGCAGCTATCTTGCCCAATTTGACATCGACTTGCTGAAATTCATATAGAAAACCGTAAAACGAATATTATGCATCGAATGTCAAATATAAAATGCTATTTATCAATGCTTACGATTTTTATTTATGTAAAAATATACACAAATCAAAGACACAACTTCAACGTGCCAAGAAAGCGCAAGATATAAAAAGCAACAACAATCTAACATAATCACTTATAAGTAGATGCCAGAATATAATGAAGGATGGTATGAGGATATATGCTCAAACGGCATCCTTGAAACGTACGGCAGCGCTACATGCAGTAAATAAAGACATCAACAGTGATCAATTATGGGTCATCTATAAGTAGTACCCATTATGATAAAGATTCAAATCAAAATTTTAAAGATATAAATAGTTACAGGAATGTAAATTTGATAACAAATACCACATTAAAAATCCTTTCATCTTCTCAATTTATACACCAACAGCACACAAAATCATTTGTGTGAAGGCATAGGATGGGGTGACCTTTTTTTGGCCTTGCAAATCAGTGCAAAGCATCCGATTTGCCAGTATAAATATAAAAACATATGCATATACGCAGGCAGTCAGATACACGCACTTAGACACAAATCATGCGTGAAAAATCTATATTCACACACTTAGACTCAAGAGAAGCTCCGAAAGAAATTGCTTAGAACTGCTCCTGGAAGTTAAAGAAAACCCATGTTGCAACTCAACCAAAT
>MKEJ01037584.1:0-10476 GCA_001753735.1 Embelia ribes
CTGGATGTACAATATTTCAGTCTTCACAACCCAACAAGAACAAGATACCAAAATTTCAAGTCTATCTCAAGAGGTGGAATACTCTCATATTTCTCATCCATTATTCCCTAAAATGTAGTAGAAGTATTTTCTTCACAATTCTATCTTTATTCTTAGGCTGCATCATCCGTTGCTTTATCTAAGTAGGCCTCGTAATTTAATCTAATATTTTGTGTGCACTAATATTTCCTATGTGATATAGTTGGTATATTCATTTTATAAGAGAAATTGAACACAAGGTTTCAGATTTTTTTTCTTGCAAAGTAGCTACATAATTCTCTTGTGACAAATCTGTAGGTTTGGGTTTTGGTTCCCAGTTTATTTGGTGGTGAAATATTGGGCTCTAATTTTTCTCCTTATTCAGTATTTTGGTGGTGAAATATTGGGCTCTAATTTTTCTTCTTATTCAATGTTTCTTTTGCTCTGTTGTAGGTGGGGGATTGTGTATCTTGTACAAATGAAACCATTAATTGTCCCCATATTAAGTGAAGGCAAGTGAAGTGCTACGATGATGATAAAGACTTCATGTAATACTATTAAATGTGTCTAATTTATAGAACAAAGTCCATAATCCTTATTAATTCATATTTGTATGCAAGTCCAAATCGTTTGAAGGATTTTGTATTTGTCTTTCTAATATACTTGAACTACTTTATAAGGATTTGACGAAAATGATGATCATGTTATAGTTGAGCTATTTGTTGTAACGTTGTTACCATTTGTTTTATAATTATTGAGATTCGATAGCGTAAAGCTCGCTTTGTTCTCAAATTTTATATGGTTAACAAATTCGAGGTGTATTCATTATGTGCACTCAGAATGAGTGAAAATGGTTTCGTTTTGTTCAGGCTGCTAATATGATTCTTTTGCATAAGTGTTTTAAGGTATGTTTAGTGCTCAAACTGGTTTCACAAGGTTCCATCTGTAGTTTACCTTTAGTCGATGTATCATGCCTTATGGGCCAATTTTTTCCTTCAGAGTTTACAAAATGTGTTTTGACATTAGATATTGTAACAAGATAAGGTCCATTTCACCTATGCAATTTGTAACACCCTAAGATTTTTGACCTTAAATAGAAAATCAGTCGTCTAATTTTCTGTATCAGTCGACTGATTTCACCCCAAACAAAAAAATGGCAAGTGTTGAGACATGTATCATTAACCTCTCAAACCTGTAAAATATTACTTCAGCCACAAAATTTAGTCATTTTACACCAGTGTGGCTTATATAGAAAGAGAGAGGATGAGAAAATTAAGAGAAATGACCAAACTCTTGCCTAATTTAAGGCCAAATCGAGCCACCCGAGAGCCATAGGGTGTAATCTAAGGCTTCCTAGGCAATGTACGGTAAGTGTCTCGTATCTAACCTGCTGGAATTCGAGACTTTGAGCTTAAATCTCACATGTAATGGCTTATAATGGATTAAAATCATTTGTTTACAACCAATGATAGGTTTTATCGTAATTTTGAGGAAGAGTGATATCAATGAGGTGAAAGAAAGCAGAAAGATCATGGTGTATGTACATATATTGGCCTCATTATACCTCCTTAAGACGAATTAGAGGTAATGATCTAAAACTAAATCTTGAAAACATGAGTTTTTACCTATAACATGGGGAATCAGTCGACTGATATTCCTCTATCAGTCGACCGATTATGATAAACAAACTTAGAACTGATGTGCATGCGTGTGGCCTCTGAAATTTGAAGAAGTGACGAAAGTACCATAATATTGACCCCATGTGTGAGTCTAGTGGTTTTAAAAGCCTTTTTGATGGAAGGAATTGACGATAAAATCACCTCAACCTCGACTTCTGGGAAGTGGGAGGGAAATCTTGAAATACCGGCCATGCATGTTGATGATTTGGCCTCCTCACAACCTCTAAGGTAAAAATTGAGGTAATGCCACTGAAATAACCTAGGGAAGCGTGGGTTTTCCTTTGGACAGAGTTAATCAGTCGACTGTTATAGCCTATTAGTCGATTGATTTTCACTGACAGTTAAAGAAAATGATTTGTATGTGATCAATTTTCAGTACCGAGCCTATTTCAACCTCGAAGTAGTAGAATTTAGTGGTGTTATGATTATGGCGACCTTGCATGCATGAATGAATGACAGCCTTTTAATGACCTATTTGAAAGTGAATCAAGTACGGTTAGGATATTTTTGCTTTGAGATTTTACGAGGTTTAAATTTTCTTTCGTAAATTTTGGATCGTAAGACGTAATGATAGACGTTAGTACCATCAGCATGTAAGTTATTACATACATTTTTTAAACAAAGGCGAGAAAACCAAGATGTTGTTGCATACCATATAAGACCTGTATTATTATTGAGAATTTCGACGATAGACAAATAGTTATGTATACCTTAAAAGGAAAGAACATGCAGTGCAGTGACTAACCCGACATAGACGGAACTTACCCCAACTTAAACAACCCTAATAGGGAGGAAGCGGTTGCTAACGGCAATCCCTTTGAATGAGCACAGACGCAAGATGGGCATATAATGAAGTTGTTCGAGATGAACCTAACTTGCGAATAATTACGTATGGAGATTCAGACGGCAACCACTCATACTGTTATCAAATCTCTTGATTCCAACTGACGAGGGATTGTGAGATGGACTTGATAGAGATATGATAAGAAACTGAGTAGCGAAGAGGACTAGACGCAAGCAAGAACCCATTAAATGTGCAAAGCTAAATCTCGATGAAAGCTTATAAGAATAATTACACGCTAGCGAGACCCTAACTGGATAGGGACCGGTGTATTCAGACGTCCAATGGTAAATTCGGAACATGAAAAGACTATCGAGACCTTGTTAGGTATAAACCTTCGGGACGTATGACCACAAGTAAAGTAAGTCGTAGAATTTAGGCATACTTAGATGCACACGAGTACCATGTCGTAGGCGCTATGCATAAGTTGCATTCATGAGCATTCATGCAAGTTCCGTGAGCATTGGCTTTTAAGGACAAATAAATGCCGAACTATAATAAATGACATAACATGGCAAGTGAAATCTAGAAAAGATGAATCTGGTGAATGAATCATGCCCATGCGAAAGCGTGGCGTTATATACATGGAGACGTAAGCGCGTGGTGTACATATCTTTAGAGGTCGTAGTCGTGTGTGTACAAATGCTTGTTGGGGAATACTGTGTGGCGTTTTATAAAAGATGCGTCATTTTGCGAAAAAAATGGCGAATTTGTAAAAGAAAACCTGGGCCATGCAGGTCATTGCGATTTGCAAAAATCTTTTAAGGTCATACAAGCCATGTTCCGGAGCGGAAGACAGACTTCCGTTTAAGTACTGCACGGTCTCTCGTAAGATTCAGGGTGTAGAGGAACACCTATATGAAAATATTTACGCATAAAGTCCCGGGACATGTGTTTGGGTGCGGAGTATTTTCTCTAATGTGTCATTCAAGGGCCCAATGTGTCTAAGTCATTGTCGATATGTGTGAAGTGGCGATGCGTGTTTTGTCGTGGCAATAAGCAATATGGAGTGATGATATGGCGTGGAGATATAAGATGTGGCATGGTGACGTAAGTTATGGCGTGATGAAGAAAACAACAATTCGATCAGTTTCATTTTGCTATTAAAAGTTTTCTTTAAAGTTTCATTAAATATTATATTTTCTAAATAAGGTTTCAGACTTGTAATTTAATTGATAAGCATACTATCTTTACTCAGAAAATGCCCTAACCGTCTGATATATTTCTGTGTTTAGAAACTAGCAGATAGTGGAACAGGTGCTCGACATATCCATCATCGCACAAAGAAGAAGAATTGACAATCGTAAATGGAAGTATAACTCGATGAAGTTCGTGAGATAATGGGTAAAGTCGGGAAGGTAGCATTCGCGTCTTGTTGGATGGAGTCAAAGCCCGACCGACCATTATGTTTATAATCCTTGTAGGAAATAGATAGTTGTGAGTTTGAAGTTAGGACAGTCGAACCTTTTTGTTTTTGGTTGAGTTAGTTGAACCCTGTAGTAGCTATGTTTTTCTTTTGGTGTAGTCATGTTATGGACAAAATTTGTAATGATTCTAGAAACCCTTTTGTAATGTAACTAGTGGAGACCCGCTTTGCACTATTATGATGACGCATCGCATATAGGGATCGTGTCCTGGGTCACTTGAAATCTAGGGCGTGACATGATTTTTAGACATAGGCTTGGTTGACTTGAATCAATCCTAAGCTAGCATTGTTAAGAGACACACTAAACATACATACTGCATATTTCAAGCTCATCCCATCACAAGATTAGATATATATACTGACATACACAGTACACCAGTGTACTTCAACCTAGATTACAAAGGAAACAGAATAATAATAATAATAAACTGTTTTCCCCTATAAAGGAACGATGAAGGATGACAAATTCACAAGTAGAAGACCAATAATTCCGTGTTCCACACTTAAACTGAAGTATACATATATGTCCAATCCGACTTCCCAAAGCAATGGGCTCACACTATGAAAATTTGGAAATGATATTGAAGAAGCGACTTACACACAGAAACACAGTCAACAATGTTTTGGTTGCATTACAAATATTTGACCAGCAAATATATGGCTACGATCAGAGCGACAATCCCAATAACTGATAAGAGGAGGCACAGGCAAGAGCAACCACCTTTGGTCCGTTTGTTCAGGATCGCCAGGTTCCTCTGAACCCGCTGTTTACCAGATAAAAATGCAGTAGTACCAAAAATAGGAGGTTACAAAATTTAGTTGGCCGAAAGGTTACAACAGCTATTCTCACAACATCAAAGATTGCTATTGCAATGCATTGCAATAGCAAGTGAAGAAGATCAAACAATTCGCAACAACAGCAAGTGAACAAGATCAAACAATTCACAATATATCACAAAGAGAGTTAGCGGGTGAAATAAGTAACTCAAGGATTTCTCCTTTCTGTTTAATTTAGAGGTAAACTCGGGAAGTAATTTTCTTAGGGTCCATTAAAATACAATATAAATTGCAAGAAAACTGTATGAGCAAAAACAACCTTGACATATGAGCATATAAATTTTATTGGTTTATCAGGTAATCTGCAATGCAAGAAGTTCATAATTCACACGCATTAAACTCAGTTCAAGTACTTCTTAACGTAAATACTACATTTTAGTGTGCATATTCTTCATTCTATCCTGCCACAGAAAATATTTTCCTGTATACTCAAATGCTCTCATCAAGCGATTGATATTTCGATTTATTACATAAAACTTATCAAATCAGTTTATCTCCAACCACAAAAGTATGACAAACTAGGTTGTACACTATATATGGAGGGCAATATCAGTGCGATGAGTATTACCTGTAATCGGGATTCAGTAACATCTACGTGTTGGTCAAGATTATCCTGTATGGTCAAAAAGCAAGTATCAGCATAAGAGACATGGATGACATTTGATTTTACCATAAAATTATTATGAGAAGATCAAAGATTAAAAAAAAAAAAGAAAAGAAAAATCTTAAGCAGTCGAAGCAATGATAAAGGCACATACAATTAGTCTCGTGTGAAGGTCAAGTTCTTCATTGACCGCCAAAGCAATATGCTTAGTACTTATCACCGTCTCTTCCAATTTCTCAAGTCCCTCGTCTTGTTCTGCATCAAATCATTCCGGTCTGAATACATGATATGGAAGTCTTACGACTTTAGTTCTATAATAGCATAAATGACCAACCTTTCATTATTTGCCTTTGAAGACCAACAACACCATAATTATCCAATCCACTAGCCCTCTGCACAGCATCAGCTGGCTTAATTTCTGGACCAAGTAAACTGTCTCTGTTGGCAAAATTTGACATGTTCAACGCGGTAGCCATCTGGGTTACTTTTGACATCAAGTTTCCAAGCATATCCTTCCGGCGATTCATCTCCTTTTCTGTTCTGTGTATGGCAACAAGAATATTCAGAGTCAAAGCAAAATAACCTACTTTCTCAGCATAAGGAAACACACCACAGGTCAAGCATGTCATGTAGTTGAACAATTTTAATAAATTTACTCAAAGAAGTTTCAATCCAAAATTTTGGGATTTACAATGCCCAATAATTAATACTCCCACCGTCCATAAATAATTAGCCACATTTCTTTTCTAAGATATCTAAAAATAATTGGACACTTCTATTTTAGTACATTTCAATCATTGCACAATTTGTTAAATTGTCATTATTAATCTTTTATTAATTAGTAGCTAGAGGAAGACAAAAAATTGTAAGGGTAGATTAGTCATTTGTAATTTATTTCAAAATTTAAAACTTACTTTTTTGACTCCACCTAAAACTATGTACGAGTCAAACCATCCAATTATTTATGGATGGAGAGAGTACAACTAATAGCTCACACAAGGAGAAGTAGCCATCCGGTCTCCGGCATATTTTTGTTGGAGAGGTTGTTTTACAGCATACGAGTAGCGTACAATATAGATATTCATGCGGCTAAATTCAAATGAGCATGATTGGTGATCAAAAACTTCCCAGAAGGTCCAAAAGAGAACCCTACCTATCATCTCTGCCAATTCGAAATCAAGTCCAATATTGGCGCAACTAGATCTCAATGCACTATGATAGGCCAACGTTGGATAGATTTTTATGGGAATGCTTTTAAGGTGAGAAGCCGCTGCCCGCATATTTTTGGAATGTATAAGGTCCTTCATTCATACACTTTTACTTTAAAAGGTTATTCCTATTTGAAAGAAGGAATATAACTTTATGACTTCCAATGTCGACGTATTTTCTCGCCATTTTTCCTTCATTATGAAACTATATATATATACATGGACGATTCAGTGCATAAAGCTCTCGTATTGCAGAGTCTGGGAGGGTCTGATGTACGCAACCTTACCCCTGTGTCCAGAGAGATTGTTTCCAACAAGACGAACCCATGACTCATAACGGGCATTGTGTGAGAAAATGTGCTAAAAGAAATATGGATTTACAGTAGAAGAATGGCAGTTGTTTCCTAGCTCTTTTTTGGATTGAAAATATGGCCTCTAAACAATAGGACAATATTTAATCTATTACTGCCCTAAGAATACCAGTTTGAAATTTAGTTTCTTCCCTGTTCATGTCCGCATATTTCAAATAATAGAAGAGTGTAAGTTCCCGACAATCAACATGTTGATCATATCCTTCTGTTAACCTTATGATTACGTCCTCTGTCATCCTCCACCGTGCTTATGAGTTATGACTCTATACCTAACTCAACTTGCTCTGGCCACGGGTCCATCTTCAGTTTTGAGTATTACAATTGATTACTTAATTTTGATTTGTTTACTTTTTCTTTTTGGTAGTTGATTAGCTGATTTTGAATTTTGTTCAATTTCAATCTTTTCAGGATGAATTATGAAAACTATGGCAGGTGATCTCAGGTTAGATTAACTTGCAATGCGAGACGAACAATTCTACGAGGTTAAACATACTCTACTTGTTCTGGTATGTAAACTGTTGTTGTGCTATTCTGTCAGTGTAACATTGTAGTTTTGTATGCCACGGAACCTGAAAATTGATCCACGAAGGTTTCTTATAGACTGTATATTCATTGTTGAGCAAATTTTCTCTGCTAATTTAAGGCTAATGGGCAATAATTAAGAACTTTATAAAATCGTTTCAGCTATACCCAATGTGTTTTCATGCAACACGAGCAAGAATTAAGTCAAAGAAATAAGCAAAATTTGTAACAGAAAGGGCGATGAATGCTATGTACCATGTTGACGGCACTTTTAATTATTTGGTGCTATTACACTAGTAAAAATTGCTAATTTAAAATAATTCAAAACAGCATACTTATTAGTGATATGAATTATCATCTGTAATTTAATTATATTTTGAATTTTTTTGGGTCATAATAAGGTCTCGTTTGGACTGCCCTACCCGGTGCGAGTAGGGATTTCTAAGTACAGGAGAAGCCTCTAATTATTTTAGTTTTGATGCTTCAATTGTCATGGAAAATAGAAAAAGAAAATATATATTTGTAAGTTTGTTATTAGTTCATTATAAATTTGTATACACTATATTACTATGCTTGTTAATTTTTTTTCCCACGCACTTGTTGATATTAAATATATTTCGTCATCTCGAATTAAAAAATTTAGTTGTTTAATTCTCCTTACTCTAAAAAGGAGGTTATCCTCCAATGTTTCAATCTTTTTTTATTCCCAAAATGTCACATACATGCCACTAGAATTACTAAGAATCTAATTCCAAAAAAATGGTTGAAAGGACACAATTGTAAATGAACAAATTAATAAATAAATGCAATTGTAAATGAACTTAAATTATTTATTGTTTTGTAAATAAAAAATGTCATCATCATATTAACTCTACATTTACTCTATTATAGCAGTGATACTTGGTATTTTAATCAACAAAGAGATTTATTCTCTTGTGTATATAAAAAGTTATTAGCCCACATATACCACTCCACTATTTCTTACAACATTCCAATTCCAATGGTGGTTATCTATTAAAAATGCAATTGTTTCTACCGATTATTGTAAAAAGTTTGTTATTTGAGGTATATCCATTTACTTATCTTTCTTTATTAATTAGAATTGGAATTTGGGAACTGCTTAGTTCAAAATCGGAAAATAATTCATCATATATAATGAATAATTCAATTGTAGATATGCATGTTCTCGATATATTTTTATTAAGAATTTGTTAAAATCGCCTCAGATTTGTGCATGAAATAATTTTTTTTTAATTATATTTTCTTTCTCGTATTCAACTATTTATAAAATGCTTTTAAAGATTTATTTTAAGATCCTTGACAAACTACATTCATAACCTGAAAGCTTAAACTTATCGATATTGATCAATTAATCGGTTTTATTTTCTTTATAGTGTTTTAAAATATTTTAAAAAATTGATGCTTTTAGTTTACAAGTTTAGTCGAAATGATACTAAAAAGAGTCAAAGAAAGGAATATGAAGACAATTTGTGGCTCCCAAATTAATTGTTACTCTACATCGTAATGGTTTCAAAGTAAAAAGTAATTTATTTTACTAATATTAGTTCACTTTGCAGCCCTATAAAAAAATTAATTACTATTAACTATGTTGACATAAAAAGTTATTCAACATACTACAAATAAATTTTACTACTTAGTAAATATCAATTGAAAAAAGGGTCATAATACAAGAAGAGAGGGTGAAAGTAAGAATGGAAAAATATAAATATTAGACAATTTGAATGTCCAAATTATGATTTTGTATGATAAATAATTATGTTTAGCTCGTATTAAAAACTCAAATGAATCTACCTTATATGGACATTAGATACTATCACTTAAATCTAATAATAAAATTGAATTTAAATAATTATTTATCACATGCAGCGCATGTGCTGTCCTAATATTAAAAGTGCATTGTCAACTATAAGTCAATTTGCACCTATCAAGCAATCACACATTCGTAGCTATTAAGTTATAAATAACTCTATGAATGATTTACACCAATCGCTATTTTTGGTTAGGGCACTCCTATCATTGTTTCTATCTTGTATATTATATCTAAAATTTAGGATTTGGAACAAATATATGCTCCCACCAATATTTGCATATACTGTTTGCAATTTCTATAATAGATATCTTAGCTACAGTCTTCTCCAGAATTATCTGAATTTTTGAAAAAAAAATCTCGAACCCAAATTTCTGATAATTTGAATTGGGTACCTAAGTTTCGGGTTTGAAAAATCGAAGTTTGCTCTCCCCTGTTCATAAGTACTCCCAGAAAGAGAAAAATAAATACATTAAATAAAGAAATGAAAGCCAAAACAATAATTTAATTAATTAACCTGCAAATTTATCTGGCGAAATTGGCACCTTCCTTTGTTTCTTCCTCAATATATATCACCGCCTCTCACTTCTCTCTCTCGCTACACGCACGCACGTACGCGCGCGCACACACATTTCTTGAGTGCATTTATCAGGATTTTTAGCTGATAAATCATACCCACATTAGTCATCACTCTGTCAATACATACATACATACATACATATATATACATTTATACACTCGCATTCGCATACACACACATATATATATAATACAGATGTGTGCAATGTCTCCATTGTTGGCGATTCTCTGTTTCATTTTACCGGTAGCGTTGGCGGGGCATGACTATGGGCAAGCTCTGAGCAAGAGCATTCTGTTCTTCGAGGCGCAGAGATCGGGTTTTCTCCCCCGCAATCAGCGTGTTCAGTGGCGGGCTAATTCCGGCCTCTCCGACGGCAGGGCTAGCGGAGTACGTAATTTCATTTCTCAATCTTCTCTCTCCCTCTCTATCTATATATATGTATGTATCACATTTTGGTTATGTTGCCTTAGTTTTTCCAATTTTGGAATAATTTGCCAAAACCAAGCGCTTTCAAAACTTACTTATCAAAACTAGTTTATCTGTTTTGAAACTATTTACCAAA
>MKEJ01037592.1:0-10481 GCA_001753735.1 Embelia ribes
TTACACTACTGTACAGTACAACTATAGTGCTATTGAAAATTAGGGGCCTTATAGAACTCGGACAAACTCCAGAGCTAGATGATCTCTAGCCGAGAAGTTGAAATCACCATTTCCCCCCTTTTCCTCTTTCTAGTTGGACTTATGTGTGTATATTTAATATATGAGAAAAACGACGGAGTCAAAAACTTAAATTCCGAGATTAACCAGTTAGATCGATCTCTACAACTTTTGATCTATCCAATAGCTACTTGGATCAATCGGAGCCACTGGAATTTTGAGTGCTCATACCTAGGGCCGAGAACTTCCAAAAATGCTTGTAATCCCTCATAGACACTAATAAAAGTGTCTAGCAACTTTAGAAATAGCATTTGAGTGTCGAAACTCGATCTACTTGACAAAGCGCAACTACCGACGAACCCTGATGTGAATCATCAACCACGATATTAAAATGACATCAAATGCTACGAAAGATATACAATGACTATGAACGATATTCAACATCTACAATACAACAAATAAAAATGAATAATATCATTTCAAACAATTAACAATATTATTTAAATTCACAAAAAATTTACCCATAATTTTTGGGATGTTACAAATATATAATGTAATATATATATGTATATATCATTTATATATTATATATATATATTATATTATTTAAACATATATAAATAATATATAATATGTATAGATAATATAGTATATAAACACAGATATATATAATATGTATAAAAATATATAATATATTATATATATGTTGCCCCAAGGCTTATAAAAAAATATATTTCAAGGATTTTGATGGTAACAAATCCATTTAAAGGAAATAAAAAAAGTCAAGTATCTGTAGTAGACTAATATTTAAAATACGTTTATGAAGGAAAATAGGTGATAAGAATACAATTAAAGTGATATGGAGTTCAATGATAAAAAAGGGAATAAAATCGAATATTCAATATTCAAAATTGGAGATTAAAGAGTCAAGAAGGGCCAAAAATCAAAGTGCAAGTTTGAAGATAAAAAATTAGCCAAGAAGAGTTCAAGATATGTCGAAAAGTCATGAAATCGGCTTATAAAGATCTTAGAACTAGTCAAGAGAAGAATGAGCTCAAAATTAGATTGAAAATTTGGCTATGGCACATAACTGGTTGGGGACCCCCCTCAGATCGACTGGGTGACTACTTAGGTCCGACTATCCGGAGGTACTGTTCAAGCCAAATTAGATCCGAGTAGAAGATTCTCTCGGATCCACTGAGACATCGCTAGGTTCGTCCAACCAGCGATAATTCAAACTGATGTGATTGAATATTCAAGACCTGCAAAATGATATAAAGAAATTAAACCATAACAATTACATTATTTCAAATTTCAAGGCTCCTCTCCTTTATAAAGATGGCTCTATTTTTAAGACATATATAGAGAAATACAAAAGATATGCAAAGAAAGAGAATCAAGTGATAAATCTTCCAAATTATATTTTCATCATCTTCCTCACCAAAGGTTTGAACCATATAACATCTATAGCTTTTGGTGTGAGTTTATACAATCCTTGAGTGATTTATTTGTAAGGTTCTGAGTTCAAAATATTTATATATATAAGGTTCTGAGTTCTATATAAGAAAATGTTGAAACTACAATATAAATATATCACGTCTATATTATATTGAAGCTTCAACATTACAAAAATCCAAATTCATCTATTATAGCCTTCTAGCAATCACGTATGCCTGGTACTTGCATCGAAACTTGTAAATCAATATATAGAAGAATGATACAAATGGAAAATTTACAAGTTAGATTGCCAAGCAACAAGCTAAATAAGAAGTTACAATATAAGAGAAATGAATGAACATGCTCTTACACATAATATGAATCCACACAATAACAAATAAAACATGTAGTAAACATGGATAAATGAGGTAATCTTCGCATGAATGTAGAATGCGTAATAATATACCAACAATGAAACACAAAATTCTTATGCACAAACTCTTACACAAAACACAAAGCCCATTCACAAAGCTCCGACACCAATCAAAAAGCTTTAAAATTGGGACAATATCTCACAAAGGTAGTAAAATGGGCGGTGCCCAATCCTACAATCTGACGCACTCTCGGTTCGACGTAAAATCATAGGCTCGACTCATATTTGCTTCTAATACACTGAGTTGTCAAGTTACTCCAAGCGTAGGTTTCCTGGTTCATACGGTAAGACGCCAGGCCTTCTCCTTAACACAATTACAAAGGTTTTATAAATGACGATACAATGTCCCAAAAAGAAATCAAAAGACATAAAAGTCTAACTCGAAAGAAATTATTATTCCAATGTTACAAGGTTTTAGCATTATGATTCATAAATGAGTCATGATTAATTGTATGTCATAATGAATGCTATAAAGCATGCCACAAAGAACTATACATGTTAGAATGTATTGTACAAATGTATGCTATTAGCAAGGCACAATGAAGTATGTACATGGTACGATAAATGCCACAAATGATATATATATCGAAACATAGTTCACAATATCAAAGCCACCTTTTCAAATCCTTTTTATAAGTTTTGCAATCACAAAATCGATATATTTTATGCATATAAACTATTAAGCTAAATACAAAATCGAGATATGATAGACACTTTGATTATATACATAGATTCAAATTTATATTGCTATTCGTAATCTACTCATACCTTAGAAAGTAATGAATCTCCCAAATGATCTTTAAATCTTGAACTACTTTGAATCACCGAAAAAGAACCAACAATTGAGCTTGGAATTAATTCAAACCTAAGTAAAAAATTAAGGTTTGATAGTTCAATGTATTGAGGATTAGTTCCCAAAAGAATTGGAATCAAACTAGATCAAATAACAAATAAAAACAATTGTTGAACTAGGGTCGGATAGGTCCACAAAAGCCCGTACCGCCCCACAAATTGAAACCATTTTCCAGCTTCTCTTGGACCGGTGACCGGTCCCAATCCTTCTTGGACCGGTCCAACTTTTGGACCAAAAAGACAGTGTAATCTTGGACCAGTTTGGGGCTTCTCCAACAAGTCCGAACTCTGAAAATCAGTTTCTTAACAATAGTTCAAAATGTTTTTGGTTCAAAAAATCCGAAACTTTCCCAATGAATTTAAAAAACCAAATATGAAAATTTATACACAAAAATTTGTACATCGAAACATGAATCCGATTTTGAAGAATAATCACGAATTGTCTCCACTTGAACCATGAATTTGATCTAGAAAGACATTCAGATCAAGAAAAGGCCTAAGACAAAAATGATCCTCATGATATTAAGAACGAGTTCAAAAAATTTATTTTGACATACCAAATTGGCATGTAAATCGAGGCAACAAAAATGAATAACAGA
Source organism: Embelia ribes (assembly GCA_001753735.1). Classification (NCBI taxonomy): domain Eukaryota; kingdom Viridiplantae; phylum Streptophyta; class Magnoliopsida; order Ericales; family Primulaceae; genus Embelia; species Embelia ribes. The sequence goes on from MKEJ01037592.1 coordinate 3,379, forward strand.
GAAGTCGGGACTTACCTAGAATCGAAGGTCTCACTTCAAGGATCAATAATATCCACTTAGATTGAACGTTGGACCTCTCGGGATTGATGATACGAGAGCGTAAAGATTTGTAAAAAGTTTGTCCACTCTTCTCCAACTCCCTGTCTCTCTATTCTAATTCTTTCTCACAAATGAAAAAAAAAGAGGAGTGACACAGGAATGTCAGAAACTACTCAACATATTGCACACACAATTCAGTACAATGTTATAGTACGTAATACAAGCCTTTATAAATAACACAATTAAATAGGTAATATCAATAAATTAAATCTAATAATATTAACCATTAACACAAAAAATTTACTTTGAATTTCTGGGACTTCACATCCTCCCCACGTTAGGAAATTTAGTTCCCGAAGTTCGCAAAAATCATATAAACAAAGAATGCACCGAAATCAATAAAAAGCTCCGGATACTTTGCATACATTTAATCTTCTGTTTCCCAAGTCATCTCTTCTGTTGAATGAATTCACTGCAAAAACATAAATCGAATTGAACGCCTTCGAAGCATCTTTTCTTTGACATCCAATATTTTCACAGGTCGTACCTCGTATGACACATCTTCTTCAATATATAAGTTGTCATAATAAATTACATGAGATGGATCCCGTATATATCTCTGAAGCACAGACACATGAAATACAAGATGAATGCTCAATAATTGAGGTGGCAAGGCCAATCGATAGGAAACTTCGCCAATCTTGTCAATCATTAGAAATGGCCCAATAAATTCCGGTGAAAGTTTGCCCTTTTCCCCAAAATGCATAATCCCTTTCTTGTGCGAAACTTTCAAAAAACATGATCCCCAACCTCAAATCCATTTGTCATCGAAGCATATCCGCATAACTCTTGTGACAACTCCGAGTAGTTTTCAATCTTTGCTTGATCAGTTGCACATTCTGCATTGTTTCTCGAACAATATCTAGACCTAATAAGGCACTGTCTCCCATTTCAAACCAACACACTGGTGACCAACAGGACGCTTATATAAAGCCTCAAATGGAGCTATCTCGATACTTGATTAGTAGCTATTGTTATAAGTAAATTAGACAAGTCTCAAATGTTCCTCCCAATTTCCTCCAAAATGAATGACATATGCATGAAGTATGTCCTCAAGTGTCTGAATCATCCAATTAGATTAGCCATCTAATTGCAGATGAAACGCAGTACTTAGAGATAGTTTAGTCCCCAAAGCTATTTGAAGACCTGAACAATATCGCGACACAAACTGAGAATCGCATTCGGATACAATAAATATAGGAACCCTATGTAATCGAACAATATTATCAATGTACTTCTGACACAATTTCTCAACTGAGTCAGTTGTATGAATTGGAAGAAAATGGGTTGATTTCGTCATTTGATACATAATAATCCAAATCGCATCACAACCTTGCCTTGATCGAGGCAACCCAATCATAAAATCTATAATGATCCATTCCCATTAATACTTGGGAACGGGCAACGGCTTAAGAAACCCCTCTTGGCATTTATGTTCGGCTTTGACTTGTTGACTATTAAAGCATTGAGAAACAAAATCCGCCACGTCTTTCTTCATACCCGACCACCAGAAATGCCAAGAGATGTCATGAAACATCTTGGTGATGCCGGGATGTACCGTCAACCTAGAATGATGGAATTCTTACACAACCTCATCACGAATAGAAAGAGCAATGAACAAAGGCTGTTGGAAATACAAACCTTCATCTTCGGTGATAATCCACCTATTAAGATAGTGTTCACTAAGGACACGTTCTCGATACGCATCCGACACTTGATCACAATGTTGAGCTTCAATCACAAGAGAAATCAAAGCTGGTTGAACAACCTCCTAAGATAATGAAACCCGACCACCCGATTCTACAATTTCTAATCCGAACTCATTAAGAATCCTATCCATTTCCCTTTCGTTTGACATAAGACAAGCAAGAGTACATCAAGTTTTTCAACTTAAATCATCTGCTACAATGTTCGCCTTACCCGGATGATACTTGTGATAAAAGTTGTATAGCTCGAGATATTCTGCCCACCTCCGTTGCCTTATATTTAAGTCTTGTTGAGTGAATACGTATTTGAGAGATTCATGATCTGAGAACACTTCAATATTTTCTCCATAAAAGTAGTGTCGCCAACACTTTAGTGCGAACACTACAGCACCGAGTTCTAGATTATGCATATGGTAATTTTGCTTGTGCATTTTAATTGCTATGAAGTACATGGAATCACTTTCCTGAATTACATAAGAACACATCCAACCCTTCCTTAAAAGCCTCATAATAGACCGTATACCCGACACCTTGCTCTAGAATCACAAGAATAGGAGCCAAGGTTAGCAACGTTTTCAAATGAAGGAAGGACTCCTCGCATTGTGAGTTCTACTCAGACTTCATGCCCTTGCGAATAAGTCATGTCATAGGGGATGCTAAGTGAGAAAAATCTTGTACAAATCGATGATAATATCCCACAAGCCCCAAGAAACTCCGAATATCAAACACAAATTTTGGTCGTTCCCAATTGGTAACGGCCTTGATTTTAGACAAATCCACACAAATACCCCTCTCCAACACAACGTGCCGAAGGAATCAAATTTTTGATAGCCAAAAATCACATTTTGAGTATTTGGCGTAAAGTGAATATTCCCAAAGAACTGACAATACAACATGAAGGTGTTCTCGATGAGCCTCCTCAGAAGGCAAATACACAAGAATATCACCGATGAATACGACCACAATGATTAAGATACGGATAGAAGATCCGATTCATCCATAAATGTTGCGAGGACATTTGTAAGACCAAAGGGCATCACAAGAAATTCATAATGTCCGTAACGGGTATGGAACACAGTTTATGGAATGTATTCTTTTTGAACCCTCAATTGATGATAGCCATTACGCAAATCAATATTTGAAAATAATCTCGAACCTCAAAGTTAATCAAAGAGATCATCAATCCTTGGCAAAAGGTATTTGTTCTTGATAGTTACACTGTTCAATTTTTGGTAATCAATGCACATCCGCATTGTCCTATCTTTCTTTGGCACAAATAGAGCCGGAGCACCCCAAGGCGACAAACTCGACTGAATAAAATCCTTATTCTGCAACTCAATTACTTGAACTAGTAGCTCATCCATCTCAGTAGGTGCTAAACGATAAGGAGTGATAGAAATAAGTTTTCTTCCGTGCATTAAATCAATAGAAAACTCTAATCCCCTTTTGGGAGGAAGGCTACAAAGGTAATCGGGAAACAAATCAGGAAAATCACAAACAACTGGAGGAAATTCTACTACAGGAATAACCTCCTCAGACAACGACATGCTAGCAAGCATACAAGTCAAGCTAGACCTAGAACGCCTTGAATACAAGAATGCATAACCTCTTCCCCCTAATAACAGACATTAATTCCCTCAGAAGTTCGCATCATAACCCTTCTCTTTTCATAATCAATATTGGCATGAAAGTGTGTCAACCAATCCATACCAATAATCACATCAAATCCCTTATTTCAAATATTATAAAATCGAACACAAATATGTGATAAAAAATGATCAACTCACAATTACAAACAATCTTATCAAAACAAAATGTAAACTCACCAGGAGTATCCACAAAAATAGGATCATCTAGATATTCAACAGGTAATTCTATCATGGATGCAAATTAAGATGCAATGAAAGATCTACATATGCCAGTATCAAACAAGATATTTGCCCAATTGGACAAAAAGGAAATAATACCTCGCACAACAAAGGGCTCAGCCACATCTGGAGCCTTTGGCATAGCCTGTGATGTCTGAGCTTGCTAATAACCATCACGAGTAACATTTCCCGAATAACCACCTCGAGAAGATCCTGTACCCTGATATCTACCTTGGGAAGTCCCCATAACCTAATGGAAAGAAGAAATGGGTGCCAAATATGGTAGTCGAGAACCCGCTACCGAAGGATCCGAAGACCAAGTAGGTCCACGAGAGCTACCAGAAGCAACAAAACTATTGGGACACCGATTCCGCATATGGCCCTTGTTACCACAACCATGACAAAAAGCCTGTGGACAAAAAGACTGAATATGTCCTTCGGTCCCACAAAGACGATACGTCATAGGCCAAGGACACTTAGTAGATAGGTGACCCTACAGGCTATAATTGAAATGCATCCGACCTTGAACAGTTGAGCCCGAAGAAACAGAAGTAGCAGACTTAACACATCCATAAGAAAAAGTAGAAAAGGCCTTACACGACCTCTTCTTATTACCACTCCCAATACTAACACTTACACTTCCCCTACTCAAGTTACCACTAACACAATTCCCTGAATCACGAACCGAAGATCCACCTAAATGTTGGCCCATAGATCTAGAAGGTCATACATCAGAACGAGCTTCCGTAAGACGTTGTCTTGTCAACAAACTAGCTTCGCATTCTATAGCCACATTAATATAGTCTGCATAGGTCTTATGAAGTCCCAAAGCTAGGGGAATCTGAATAGATGGGCATAAACCCCCAACAAACTTACGACACTGGAGCTTCTCAGTAGCTACGAGTTCCGACATATAACGTGAAAACTGAGTAAATTTCATCCGATACTCATGTACCGACATATTTCTCTGAACGAGATTGAGAAAGTCGGTTATTTTTCCTTCCTGAAAAGTATCGGGAAAAAATGAATCCATAAATAAATCAAGGAAAACACTCCACGTAAGAGTATTTCATCCATAAATAATCATCTTACCCTTCCACAAAGCCACAGCCTCGCTGCGTAAATAAAATTGCACTACCGCCATACGAAGATCACCGTCTATCATCTGTAGAGCATGGAAAATGTGCTCTATCTCCTCAATCCAATGTTCAACCACCATTGGATCAGGATTGCCTCTAAAGCTTGGAGGATCCATGCGCCTAAATTGTTTTTGGGCGGCGGAGGCACGAATCTCAATATTTTTACCCCCGGTACTTCTTGATATGTGTTGAAATGCCTCCTCTATAGCCCAAAATATATCCTTACCAAGACGAGGGTGAACACATCTCGGAGGCTAGAGTTGAGGTTTGGGAGCCTCTTCTCCGCTCTCTTCACTCGTCGTCTCCTCTAGTTAAGGAATATTCTCTGTTTCTTCCACATCAAACAACGTTTGAGCTCGAGTGCGCATTTGTAGTACGTTATCCACAATTGGAGAGCCAACCCTACCACCATGTCCTCTACCTCTACGTCCACCTCGCCATTCACCACCTCGATGATCTTCAGTGCAAGCCATAATACTCTTCACATCACAAAGAAATAATAACCAATCCATAAGTCCCTAATCATAAAATATATATACTATGCATGTATATATAGAGAGAGAGAGAGCATATAATCCTGTCACACCTTAATTAACCTCATCTACAAACACAAACACAAAACACAAAACACAAACCCAACCCCAACCCGACTAAGACCCCTTCCCAAAAGCCACCAAGGTTTACGTAATCCAGTTAGCTCTGATACCCACCTTTCATGTCCTAAATCCCCATAAACCCGGGGATGCGAGCCACAAAGGGACACAAAGTAGATAGAAAGATACACAATACAACTCGAAATCACAAAATACACAAAATATCCACATTTTACATATATCAGAGTTGCACTTCCCCATACAAATCCACAACTGATTACATATATACAATAGTCACAGAAGCGTGAACTTCCCAAATCCACAATATACAAATCAAATGTGTTGCTTGTCCAAAAAATATTTACATATACATAATGTTCCAAATTTTAAACACGGTAATGTTAAAGCTACAATACAATTATAACTAATCTCCATTATTTTGAACCTTCAACATCACAACATACATGGTTATCTTTCATAGCCCTTGAGCATTCATGTATGCCCGACACTTACATCGTAGCTGCAAATCAATATATATAGGACTACAATACAGAAGAAAAATTACGAGTTAGATTACCAATCAACAAGCTAAATAAGAAGCTATGATGTAAGCAAAATATATAACATGCTCTTATACCAACTATAATTTCACATAATCACAAATGAATATATTATCAACATGGATGTATAGAGTAATCTACTCGTGAATATAGAATGTGCCATGATACTCCAATAATGAGTCACAAACCCTTATGCACAAATCCTACCCGAGTCACAAAGCCTGCCCAAATCACAAATCATAAATACCAATCACAAATCACAAATATCAGCTCACAAATCACAAACTCGAAGGCCAAACTATGAGTCAATGTATGAGTAAGGAACTAGTATCTCACAAAGGTTTATAGCAGGACTACAAAAATCACAAATGCCTGCTCCTATGATGATCCTCTCCGAGAAGTGTTCCAAATCATAGGTCCGACTTAAAGCTGTCAGGTTGCTCATGAAATCCACAAAAGTATGAAAAATATCGATATAGAGTCCTGAATAAAGTAATGATTCATAGTTCCCTTTTCATAATACAAACTACCTTTTTTCCTATACTCTGAGGGTATTCCCATCAATCTCACAATTACACTTTTTCCATGTATTCAACACTATACGTTTCTTGAGTCACAAATTGTAGATGAGCAATGTATGTCATGAATGTATGCCATTTAACACATCACAAAAAAATGTACATGTTTTAATGATTGTGCAGAAAATATATATATGTATGATAAATATCACAATTGATACATGTATTTCACAACGTCAAAACCACATTTTAAATCATTTTTAAGTGCTTCCCGATCACAAAATTAAAATATATAACACATATCAACTATTAATCCAAACACAAGTTCAAGACATGTTCACAAGTCAATTACATACATATAGTCAAATTTATATTGCTATATGTAATCTACTTGCATCTTACACAATGCTAAAACAACTCCAAGTGCAAATCATCAAATTACCCCAATTCGCCTTCTTTTTCAACCCTAGGGAGGATATAGAAAATCAACTTTAATTTCAACTACCAACTAGGAATGGAAAATGAGGTAAAATGAACTAGCAAGATGAGGCTTGTAACTTACCTCAAAATGCTCTCCACACTTCGGTGATCACGATTCTAGTCTTCGTTTGCGGATTAGA
>MKEJ01037596.1:0-14236 GCA_001753735.1 Embelia ribes
AAAAATAAATAAATAAATTAACATCCATAAGTTAAAAAAAAACTTCCAAAAGTATACTAGATGAAGCATCTGTGTTCAGCCCCAACTTTGAAGTGATCTCAATGACTAGAACCAAATTCAACATGTGAATAATGGTGCCCCAAAGTATTCATAGTTTTCCAGTTCCAAAACTAGCAAAAGTGAAAAAAAAGGGGGGAATATTTCTGTTATAAAAAGTAGAGAAATCCATTCCAGTCCACCAAAAAGACAAAAAAGTAAAGAGCCTTATATTTCAAGAGACAAGGTGTTCTCTGCTTCCAATGTTCCAATTAGTCCCTAAATTAAAATAGTCTGATGCAAAAGTAAACATATCAATGGAAGTCAACTTACCCATCCCGGAGGCAACTTCCCAGGAGCTATAGCTTGACTTGATGAGATCTCCGATTTCTGAAACGTAAATTTTCAGAAAGAATGTTAGCCAATTAAACTAACAGATTCAACTGATACAATGTCAAATCAGTAAAAGAATACTTGGAGAAAGAAAAATTAAAGCTCCAGGAGAGGGTTGAGAGTTGAAAGCTGAAGATATTATTGGGGGTTGATTGAGAGTTGCAAGCTTGAGAATTAGATATTACATACTTTCAAAAAATATAAGATGATAATAACTCTTTGCAATATAGTGTTGAACTCGAAAAAAGAGAATGAAGACCTCTCTAATTTAGCCAAGAAGCAAAGAGAGAAGGAAAATTGGGGCCTCACTGAAAGTAGCCAATTACAGCTGAAAGATGGAAAGTAGAGGGTGTACGGTGGAGAAAGAAATATTAAGAGAAAGATACTTGCATTATCAGCAATAGCAGAGCTCACTTTAGCTGGGCTATCTTTGAGAATACCTCTTGCTCTCAACTTCTGTTTCAAATACTCGGGCAAATCTTTGGCCGCATTCTGCCCTGATTCCACATCAGCTGTTGGCATTTCCCTGTTTCCTTCATGCTCACCGACTCTGGATTTACCTGAATAGTTGCAGTAAATGAAAATTTCAATAATTCCGGACACTGTTAAAAACCGATTCTTTATTGTGTTTTCATAGTCTCACTTGGAGTAACAACATATGGCCTTGAACCATTATAAGCACCACCACCGGGTACACCATACCCATTGCCGATTTCAACATTCTCTGCAACAATTGAAGACATTATTAAAATATACATTAATAGAAATCACTCAATGATTTGCAAAGAAACCATTTCCTTTTGGGCTCATTTTTTGGTAAAAAAAAATTTCCACACTGAGCTAGAAGAAAAGTATTTCTCATTGTTCGTGAAGCTTCATGTGGTTGTTCAGTTCACCGACGCATTCCCAGCTTACCCCCAAATAATTGAAGCCATTTAACAGTTCTACCATGTTTTCTTCACCTACTTCAAAAAGTTATACTGTTTTACTCTTAAGGGAATCATTTAAAAAAGCCCTCAAAGTACCTCCTTCATAATTAGCTTCTTTGTCTAATTCTTCATGCTCGGTTGCATAAAAAAGGGTTCACAATAAACTTCCTTCTCAAAATGCCTCCTTATTTGTAGTTTACTCTTGCTGTGGAACGCAACATTCAAGGACTTGAATTGTCAAAAGAATAACTACTGGACACTAAAGACCCTCTATTTAGAAGAAATTCACCTTCCTAAAATTTAATGCTTATATTAGATTATATATAAAGCTATTAAGAGAAGCACAACTTTAAATGCTAGAGATACGCAATGAAAGTCAAAAGACAAACATAACAGATCAGAATATATATAATGTCAATAAAAGGACAATCAAAATCAACCTTCCTCAGATACAGTAGATTTTCCACGCTTCTGGGCCATTTCCGCCCTGTGCTCTGTGGTCATCTTCAAAAGATGCTCCTGAATAAGATGCAAGATCACATGGATAAATAGCTACATTAAAAGAAAAGACGATGTATACTGACATTAATTTACACAAGTATAAAGACTAGATGCTCGACAAAGAGAAAGATTAATACCTTTATAGCATTAGGATCACGACGTCCTGCAAAAATATCTCTACCATCGTCAGGTGGATCAATTGCACCACTTGTATGTCTGATCATGTAGAAACATACACAAGGTAACCACTCAGCTCTGAGAAATTCTACTTCAAGCAAAAAGAAGCAGATTAGCATTAGGAAAGATGAAAACAAACCTTTGACTTTCTATTATTTTCTGGGTGGAAATTTCCTTGAAAAATTACATAAAAGGGTCAAATCAATCACATCAATGGGGGAAAAAAGAGAGAGAAAGAAAGGAAACAGAGGGAAAATCCATCTGTCACATACATACTTGTTCACGCAAAACAGCATCCTGTGCTGCAACTTCAATTTCCGCGTTACTTCCCAAATGAACCCCAGAGTGGCTGGCAGGTGCGTTAGAACCATCTGACGAATAAGTTGGTGTATTTTGTTAAAAATTACAAAATGGACATTAAACTAAGCTAAAGAAATGACATCAATCCTGACAGACAATCCCAGGAAAATGGTTAGTGCCAAATTCCAGAAAAACGGTTGTTTAGAAAAACAATCAATTAAATTAAGTTGTTGCAATATGGTTCCACAGGCCGTTTCCCTACCAAACCACCTACTCTTCTGTTCATTACAAATTAAACTTCAATAGTATAATGAACCTTGATGTGTAACCGTTGGCTCCTTCTCCTGTTTGGTTTGGACATTTGATTCTGCTGAGTTGTAGGAAACTCTGTGACTAACGCCTTGAGACCCCTGCACAGTGTCTGTGTCTTGTTTGAAAGGTTGAGAATTAGGCATCCCAACTTGAACAAAGTTATCATTCGGAAAGTTATTTGCGGTTGGATATGATATTTGAGGAGTGTAAGGCACATGGTTGTATTGAAAGAGTGGCCTTAAATGTGGATGGACAGTACCCTGGGAGGGTGGAACAGGGAACCGTTGATTTTGCTGGAAGTGAGCAGGGTTATGAAAATTCTGATAATTTTGATATGGCTGTTGATTATGTCCGGTGGAAGGATTTGAAAAAGTATAGGGCAGTGATGTACTTGAGACGGATTGGACTCCCGGAGGGAGCGGTTGGTTATAGTTGTAATCCATCAGCTGTAAACATTATGCAAGTTAAATCAAACTGTAACTTACCCATAGCAAGCCAAAGAAGAAGTGACACAGCACGAACACAAAAATCACATATTTGCTGAGCAAATACAGAATCGTATGCAATATTTTAACTAAAAAATGGATTTAACTGGAGAGATACTATCTGAAAGAGAAACTAAAATTTAGAAATATGAACAGCTAGAGAACCTAATGTTCTGAAAAATATAGGCTAACTCAAAACTGGTACAGAAATATGAAAAAAATTAGTGGTCCTTTTAATTGCTCGACAATACTCCACCATATTTTCTCCTTATACTTTTGAACTAAGAGACCATGATTTACATCATTTTAACTACTCAGTGTCCTCTACCTCAATACCAAGCCAAGAGTGACAATCAAAAGTATAATTTCTTAAACAGATGTTTTTGGGAAAATGTTAAATTATCACGTCAAGTACCAAACCAAGATAATTGAACGCCTAAGCAATGTACCCAACAACTTTCTAAGTGCTACCTCAGAAGTCAATTCACCATTGTTCTACGAGAAGCATTTTTCATATAATACATCTTCAAATTCTAATTATTTATTTTCAAGATAAGAAAGTCTCATTAAATTCCTCATTAATGTGAGTTTGCAAAAATAATCACTTAATCAAATAGGAATGGTCTACGAGTGGCAAGAGGAATGGACTCTGCTCAAAGAATTCCAACTCAAATATCATACACAGTAACACAACCTCACGTATACAAATATAAAACTCTTCCAGTCTGTTCAAGAAGAAACTTGCTGGAACTAGTCCTTCTACTCAATCTAGGTTTTTTGAGCCGACACCTTCTATCCTTAATTTAGCTTCGGCATGGGTGAGAAAATTTTAAGCTGAAAGTTACAAACTCATAATGTTCCTATTGAATAAAATAATAAATAATACAATGCGTCTCTCCCTAAAAGCTTAATAATAGCTTAAGCTTTTAGATGAGATGGTCGTACATCATCCAACATGGTATCAAAGCAGGCAGAAATCCTGAATTCGAATCTCACCACTAACCAATTAAAAGTTGAATTGCACTTGTTGGCTAAAAATAACCCACAAGTGAGAGGCGTGTTGAAAAAATAATAAATAATATAATGTGTCTCTTCCTAATAATTTAAGCTTTTAAATAGAATGGTCGCACAACTTCTAACAAATATTAAATTCTGATAATCTGAAACTGTTAAATTTGAGGATAAAAAGGAATAGGCTGTAAGGGAAAGATTTATTGTAGCTTGATCATGAAAATTTCTGGATTAGGGAAGTATAATATCTGAAGGATGTAGACAGTAAACCGACAAAACAGATCGAGTTCTCATTGAGAAGAAGCAACTAGCAAATAGAAGAATGTAAAGTCATAAAACTTTGTTTAATTTATCAAAATTCTTATATTAACCTATAATCACAACAAACTCTAGGCTTATACCCTCATCATATTAATATGTGTCGAGCGTGTACTTAAAAATTGAACTCAATAAGAAGATGAACTGAGCTTGATTTATATATTCATGAACACGAGCAACTGCAACTTATAATAAAAGATGAAAACAAACAAATCAAGACTTGAAGCAAGGACCAAAATCTAAAACCTACTTTAGTTATTACAATATCCAAAACTATGTTACTTGGATCGCAGATCGTTTTGATACGCGGAACGAAATCAGGAACAGGGTACGTCCATTCTCCGGTACGGGGTACGACGAGGGGTAGACTTCTCCGGATCGCTTAGGTAGAACGGAATTCGTCCATCCGAATCAGAATACCCTTTTTAGAAAACGATTGTGTTTTTTTTAAATTACATATATTATATAAATTAGTAAATTCAATTATCTAATGCGAAAAAAGTACTATATTAATGAGGAATAGTTACCTTAATTCTTGATGCCTCAATATTTACATGCACATTTTTATATATATCTCGGAATGTGTTGAATATAGTTTTTGTTGGATATAGTTTCTCTTGTTGTTACTGCATAAATAAATCAACTAATACTTATAAAGAGGAACCACACTTGAACCCAATGTTTACCATGAGTTATTTAATAAGCTAACGTACTACTACAAGTGGGTCCACTGGCCCATATCTTTTTATTTATTTATTATTATTATTATATTAAGCAAAACCTCTTATGGGACCTATTCACTCTCCCTCATCACGTGGATTCACTTAATTCACATAGTCCCACGTGTGAATAGCTTTCTCCGACAAACTTCTTAATCATTGTTCATCTTCTTCTTCCATCCGCCCTTTACCAAACTAAAGCCCTAAATTTTTATTTCGGATCAGTAGTTTTAGCGATTCGGATCAAAAAAGAAATCCGATTCGGATCGATCGATCCAAATTGCCATTCGGAGGTTAGAGAGCGATTTCTGGTAACATTGATCCAAAATGATTAATCAATGGCAAAAATTTCTAAAACGAGCTTCCTTAAGAATTCGAATTTTGAACAACTTAGTTATTTATTTCTTCTAGACACAAGGGAATACAAATATATGCTTGCAAGTCAACAAACTATATATTTCCTACAGCAGCCACAAGCAACACTTACATACTAGCAGCTAAAACAATTGGAAAAGTATATCCAACACCTTGGTTCATTTACCATGTTGAAGATGATAAATAATATCACGCAACTCTTTTAAAAGCTTAAGCAATTACTGAGCAGGATTTATATTATTTACTATCTCCAACAATTTACATCTTAAAAGATCAGATTGGCGGAAAAACAAACTTAATCGTAATTTTGCAAAGTTGTCAGGCTAAACTAATTGCAGACACGGACAGAATTCACACTCCACAAATTAAAGAACAAAGAAGTTGAAAGCTATCAATGTTTGATACCTTCTCAAGATACAAGTCTAGAAGTTCAAGAAAAAAACTACAAGAGTAATAATAAATTAAGCTACTTAAAAGGCAAAGCTTCTCCATGTTATCTATCAAAACGGACAAGACAAACCTTCGACACAGTGGAATCTTCTGAGCCTTCCGAGTTTCCTAACAAGCTCTTCCGCTTGTCAGCCTTCGACTTGGGGAGGTATACCACAACAGCTGAGACCATGTAAAAAAACCCATAAAAATTAGATTTTGGCAAAACATAAACAATGATTAAGAAAAAAAGAAGAAGAAGAAAGATTGACGTGAGGCCAAAAGATGAGAAACACTCTTACGGTGAGTCCTCCCAAATGCAGCCAAGGGCTGATATTCAGGATCATTGGGATCTGGTGGATAACCCGAACGAGTAAAGAAAACATGAGCAAAAAGACTGCCATTGTGCTTTAGAGCCTGAGAAAAGGAATAGCATAAGAAGATATAATATACAAAAATAGCAAAGAAGACTATTGTGCACTATCTTAGTGATAAAATAGAAAGCATTTACCTCAGATGGATAATACTTCAAAGACAGAGACCTGGTACTCTCCGGACCCCAAACAGCATAAGGAATATTTGTCTCATGCCATACAAGTGCACCTTCACTTCCAAAATCATTAAACCTTTCATGCTCCGAAAGATAAAACCACATATCCTAAAATTGAGAAACAAAATAAAATGTCAAAATAAAAAATAAGGGATCCTAGTACATGAACTAAAATTTGCATACTCAAATTAAGATGAAATTATATCCTGTCCATTAGAAAATACCTCTTCCACCCAAACCAGCTAACACTCGTACCTTATAAAGTGATTACATGCAATGCAACTCACTGCCCACACAAGCAGACACTTAACTAGAATAAAACGCAGATGATGGAAATCAGGTAACGAATTTTTATCAAAGTATAGTCTAAAACACACGAACCAAAGGAATCAAACAATATCATCTTCGTCAGACCCTGAATACGGCTGCAAATTAAACTGTTCATGAACAGCACAGACTCCATTAATTGAAAATCTAAGATAACCTTTTCAGTTACAAAATGATCGAGCTAGAACCAAAACAAAAAAAAGGTGGGTTCTTTTAATTTATAATCCGAATCTAAAAATTCCAATTACACTTAAATTAGAGTTTGACTTGTTTGGTACAAATCATGTGCATATATATGAAATACGCATTATTCTTACGGAACATACAAAATTATCTGAAGACTTATTTAGAGTTTGGCTTGTTTGGTTACAAATCATGTGCAAATGGATGAAATATACATTATTGAGAGGGAACATAGAAAATTATCTAAAGGGTGATTTGAGTCTTCACTTAGTAGGTGGGAAAAAACACAGAAAACAGGTCTTTCAGACAAGCGACAATTCTGTAATAAGAAGAAATAAAGTATCAATCTTCAAATAAATAAAGAAACAAACATCACGTATATACTAGCTTTAGTATATTGATCCTCTCCAGTAATTTCACGATAACAATCAGAGGCTATATATATATATGTATACATAGAGACAGAGAGAGAGAGAGAGATGAGGAGAATACAAACCAAGGGTTGGGCTTTTAGAAAGAGGTTGGAGATCTGGAGAGAAGGCTCCCCCGGAGGTGATTGTGGCTGTTTGGGAGAGAAGAATTTAGAGGCGAAGTACCAAAAGACTGCTATCCTTATTATTCCAGTTATTGATTGTCCAAAACCACCCTGCCTCACTTCTCCTCCGCCCTCTGCTGCTGCGGCCGCCGGCGGCGCCATCTCCCTAACTACTTCTCCTCCTCCCTTCTTCTAATCAGGATTCCAAACAGAGACAGAGACAGAGACAGAGAGAGAGAAAGGAGAGAGATTATTTTTAGTGGAAGATGCCGACCTTTAGACGGAGAAACAAAGAAGGAGAAAAAAGCAGCACAAGCAACGCTGTTTCAATTTTGGCTGGGCTGGGCTGGGCTGGACAAAAACACTTTTGGATCTTTATATCTATTATTATTATTATTATTATTATTATATATTTCTATTATTAGTCTTTAGGTTAAGAGGGCTCACTTTAGCCGAGGGGCCCACCTACATCCATTAGTAGGAATGTGCAAAATAAAAAGAACACAGACTTTGCAATCGAGTCCACCCAGAAAAATAAAATATAATTGGTTAAAAAAAAAAAAAAGTTTAGCAAATGATATACATATAAACAATAAGAGTTTAAACAATTTCGACTCTCACCTCGTTTAATCTTGGGCTTGTGTTGATTAATTTGTATTAAAAATTAATTTCAAATTTCCAAGGGTGAAAACATATAGTTGAGATTCAATATCAGATCATGCTTGCCTTGTCTTGGCTCCAAATCTCAAAGGGATCCACGGAGCCTTAAGGCAGCAAGCAAAGCAAGCTGTCTTATAATCAATCCGACGATACAGAAGGTAAGTTTTTAGGAAAATGTAATTTACACTTGCACAAAACCGAGAACTTCTTAGCACTGCCAAATGTGTACTATGCCAAAGCCAACAAGCAGAAAGGCCCCCCCGTTGAGAAAAAAAGATGCACCCAGGTCCCTCAAGACAATTTTATTGAACAATAAGACCACAAAACTACACAATTGCACTGAACCCAAAAACTTATATAATAACAAAACATTAAAAGAAAACAAAGTGTGAAAGATTCGATTTTCACCAAAGTGCTTATAACATGAAACCGCAAATATACATACATTCAGAGATAACTTCGTAGAGTGTCAAAGTGAAAGATCTAATTTTAATGACAGAAAATTAAGTTAAATGAAAAGAAAATAAGAAACGAGCAAAATTTACACAAGTTGAACTTGGTAGCGGATTAAACTTCCCCCACAACATCAATATATTGTGGTCTAGGTGCTCCGGAGGAATGAAGTACCATCAAGATCGGTACTTCCCATATACCTAAATAATTTTTGTTAAACTTATAACTCCTCATTTCATTTTTCATAACTCAACTATATTTCATCAATAAAACAAAGCAAATGCAGGAAGAAAGAGGGGCTGGAGAGAGAGATTTCAGCGAAATGAGGGCAAGATGCCCCACTGGTGGAGGAAGCCCTGGCCAGTAGTGACCTCTAACACAAGTAATACAAGCACAGCCAACATAGCAGCTCTTCCGTTCCAAGTTTCGGCACTTTTTGTCCAACCCCATTCCCATACAGTCACAGGCGGTGGAAGCTCTCTACGTTGTGAATCGTATGTAGCTAATAGCTCTTCAACACTCCCAAGAGGAACTAGTGACTGCAACAAAGAGAATCATTATAAAAAAACACAGCTGTGCTGCAACAAGATACATCAATTCGTTCTCATTTCTCACACTATTGTTTCTAATTTACCTCAGCATTCTCATCTTGCTAATATATATACCCCATGTTGATATGTCAATCAACCAGCACATTCGCTTCTACTAATGAAATGGGGACTGTAATAAGGAAAAAGTGTCTGCAAATACAACCATGCATTGTACATGCCTATTGTTCCTTCGTGTTTGTAGTCTTCATTATGAAAACACTAATAGTCAGAACTAAAATGTCAGAGCATATCAATATCTTACGTTTGGCAGTTTCTTTGGAAGTATGTCATGTCATTTGAATAAATTTACATTCAGAATTCGAAATCAGACCTGTCGAGCCTCAAGATTCGAGACTGCCATCACCCCAACATATGGAAGACTTTCAATCACAGCATCGGCCAAATCAGAAATGAAGGTAGGTTCACAACCAAGGGCCGGAACTCTGCCCCATTGCTCTATACCAGATTCTAGAGCTAATTCCTTGTACTCAACATCAATTTCCTCTAATGTTTCAATATGCTCACTGACAAAACTGCACGAAGAGCAATGGATTTGCATATACAATATCAATTAATGAAGCAAAATCAACAGGAAGAAAAGGCTAGAAGAACTGAAGCTGCTATTAAGGCAAACAGCAATACAAACAGAATATACCTAATTGGAACGGCTAGGAGCCTTTTCACTCCTTTCTTCCCCAACTCGATGATAGTCTCATCAGTATACGGCTTCAACCATTCTACTGGTCCAACTCTGCTCTATACACACGTGTAAAACCACAGTTATGTCCAAATGATAATTACTCAACAGTTACAAGCAGGAAATGTAAATACACATATTTGACTTTTACCATTGGGCATGTAATTATGCGCACTATTTCTTCGCAAGCTGTTTTCTAAGGGTAAGTTCTTCCCATGCAGTTGTTACAATTGCCATGATATGTCCCTCAGGGTCAAACTATGGGCTTAACCAAGTGCGTAGAATCCCATGGGAAGCCTTTCCTTGCAAAATGTTTCTTAAGAATACGATGTACCCATTGAGTTGTTACACAACTCTTACCACAACATTGAACTCAAATTATGGGCCAATAAGATTTTTCTATTGAAGGACTAAAGCTAAATGGATCCAACACAACCATTTAATTACTCGAGTAATCCATGATTCAACATACACATTCTTATGCTCCAAGTAAATCGAGAATTAACTCAGCAAGACATCGTAGAACATCGAGTTAATCACGTGTCAAAAACCATTTTTACATTTATTGATCTCCTTTTGATAAAAAAAAAAGAGCAAAACTTCTAGTTAATACGTGCAAAAAAACCCCTTTACATTTCACTGAACACCGCGTGCTAGATGAGAGCAACTTTTTGTTAAATGTCCAGATATCATACTTCTGCTTCTAGGAAATAATTTAAAATAGCATTTGTTTCATTATGTTGAAGATAATAAATAAGAACAAGTGGAAATTTTGATCTGAGGCTAATTCACTTCAGAGTGGTATTAGAGGCGGCCAAAATCCCAACTTAAATCGGATTTGCATTTGTTCGGCTCATTAATAAAAGAAAGTGACTTCAAATTGTTACGGAATCCATAAAGAAAAATTAATTACACTCCTCTTCCAGTCTGCTTCAGAATTAGATATCATGGAGGACCATGATTGCACACATTGACACCCCAATAACAGAAACTTCTCCAAGAAACTTAATTTAACTACAGAATTCCAGCAAGTCTTTTCTTCCAAGATTAGAAACAAAGCGAGTAAGCAATCATAACAGTTTGCAACATTAATATCTCCTTCGTATTTTGGTCAAGAAATTCTGATGATTGCAAAAGGTTACGCAATGATGAGCCAATGCACTCTGGATTTTACGTACACAATTCAGCATAAGGTGAACTACATTATTCGTGCAATGGTAATACGATTCAGGTGAACTATATTATTCGTGCAATGGCAATAACACAACTTACCATCATCATTAACAGATAAGATGTAGATGATAAATAGCATTGAAGTTGGTCATAATGGTGAAAGTGAGTGGCAAGGGGCAACTTTCAGACATCTATTAATGAATTAAACCAAGAGGCCTTTTGGGTATAAGAAAAGGGGGAGGTCAAGTGAAACAAATTATATATGACAGAAGCTACGTGAAAATAAGGCAGTAGATGAGGGGCCCAATGAGAAACCCTACTTTTGGTTATGTCCCCACAAGCCACATCCCTGGGACCCTGCAGAATTAGGCTTTCCTGTTGAACCACGAAAAATCACATGCTCATATTTGCCAGTTATTATTTATCATCCATTACTATTGAAGATAATAGAATATGAAAGTGAGTGTTAGGAGAATAAATAGTTGTTGAAGGAGTGCTTGTGCCGCAAAGATTAACTTTGGGAATAAGAAAGGGAAAGCCTGCAATTAGTTGATATATTTCCTTGTTTATTTTTGATTTATTTCCACGTTTGTTTCTTGGTTATTTATATGAATAGCCAATTGTTCTCTCCAATTCATATCAATAAAATCAAGTCTTTTCCCTTTTCTATTTAACAATCTCCAGCACAACCACCTGCTTCAAGTTCCTTGAACATCAATTGCAAATTACAAGATACCAATGTGATGTGGCATGGTTAAATTAAATGAATTTGGCCTGTCTCTTCTTTCTTTGAACTTAGTCTTGTCCTTTTTGTTTTCCGATTAACTTTTCATTTTCCGGAAATCCGTTCAATGTTAGTGCAGCTAGGTCTTTAAAAAGTTTGGAATGGAATTGAAATTTAGAACTGTGGTTGTTATTTCTAAAGAGTGTGGAACTCTTTCCCTCTTGAGTGGTTAGTCTCAAGAACCAATCCTGTGGAAGGATTGTTTTCTATCCTTTGTTTTCATTTTTTATCCATCCAACATCACAAGGTTTACCACAAGGAAAATAATTACATAAGCAATTGCATGAGCACCTGATAAGCAAGTGTATATGGATTATTCATCCTTCTCTTTTCTAGTTCTTCCATAATCAAATCCACACATTCCTCCATTTCAGCTTTGTATGGATCACCAGCCTCTTCCACATAGGCAAGTGGCACTCCATGCGCACTAAAAAATATCATCACCTGTTATAAGCATACATTAAAATCAGTTCTTTATAGATTATCCACAGTAGATATATATATATATATATATATACATGCATACTTATCAAGTATGTCTAGGATACATACTTACAAAGTAAATTAATATGTTTCAAAGCTAGATAAGGATAGATTAGTTGGAGAAGGTATATCCTGAACAATAAGTTAAGAAACGCTTCACGTCACGCAGTGTTACAAGGAAAAATGAAATGCTAAAAGTAAACCATTTTCAAAAGATGCACAAGGAGGCAATACTTGTAATTCTTTCTATCATTGACTACACAAGAATATTGTGAAGCTTAAGATTTATCTTAGACTTAACTCAATTTCTTGACATGCAAAATTTTTCCAATTCACACCAAGATGACGGAACCTAAACAGGTCACAACACAATGCACTTTCTATAAGGTGACAGGCCTATCCTAAAATCCAACTAAAGTTCTGTAGCTCCTTCCCACCAATTATGATACTACAATACTATCATCTCGAAGAAGTCAAGTCACTGACAAGGAGAGTTGGGAATTCGGGAACTCCCTTTCCATCTGCTAGTGATGGCATTATTACAAGAGCAATTCCCTCTCACATTCAGTAGCCACCTCACCTCAACTTGGACCAACCAGCTTAGTTATGTTTAGCCTTAAATACAAAAGGACAAAGAAAAACAATGTCCCCTCTCTTATGTGGATCAGAATAAATGAAAGAAGATAATACCACTTATAATCAGGTCTCTCTACGGATAGGTAAGTTAGCACAATTCCCTAAGCACGTTTTTGCTACTTTGCTTTTCTCATAAGAATCACAAACATTCACAGATAGTTGAAATGATAGAAAAATGTAATACCTTCTCAGGGAAATCAAAATTCCTTAGCTCCTGTTCAATCAAATTCGCCATGGCCCTTATATATCCTTCACGTTGATACCAGGAGGGTATGACTGTGTGTTGCATGTTCACTAGATATTCATCATCCCTGAGGAAACTTGAACTTAGAAATATTGTGATTATGAGAAATATACCCTCAAGCAACCGAAAGCTTGAACCACTAGTAGATATTGTTACCTAAATATGCCCTCAAGCAACCGAAGGCTTGAACCACTAGTAGATATTGAAAATTGTGGATACAAAGGAAGCACGACAAGCTTAGAGATTCCATCCTTTTTTATCTGGACAGAAAGGGGAAGAAAAAGTTCAGCAAACCTCTCAAAAAAAGGGTTTGCTAGCTTAAAACAGAGTATTTCTTCATTCTTCCTTTTTAGACCTTTTTCTTTTAAGCAAAGTATTGTGTTATATATATATATATATAAAGAACTCGAAATTCCTAGCTTTTCTTTTTTATAAAACCAATCCTGTATTCAACTATTTCGATGAAAACTAGCATAACTGACATTGTTTAGTTGCTATGCATCACCTCCTTCAAAAGTTTTAAGCCTTCTAGACAAGTGCTGATATAATATAGTATAAGAGCCTTAATTTTAACGAATTATGGGTACAAGTCTTCATAACGACATACCTTCCCCTATTATCAATGTAATTGGACAGAGAAGCATTATAATATCTACAACCTTCAACAGCCACCTCACTTGCGGCTAATTTGCAGCCAAACAAATGGAATCAAACATCAGCAGCCCACTTACCTGCTCTATAGCTTCTTCAGTAAATGGATGCCAGTAACGCATGCCAACATAAACCTTTGCTGGAACATTCTTTTCACAAAGAGCCTTCCTTAACTCTTCGGCCTGACGAAGAAAAAACAAAGGCAATGATGAGGAGTGGCATAAAGAAAGTCCCTCAAAGTAACACATTTTAAGGGTCAAAAGTCTCAAATGAAACCCATGCAGG
>MKEJ01037611.1:0-10766 GCA_001753735.1 Embelia ribes
TTGATCTACTCCGGTGCTATAATGCCGGAAAACAAAAAAACTTACGAGAAAAGATCAAAGCTGAGAACAATCCTTTGCTTGATAACCTACGCTGGCTTATGAACTCCGAAGGAAAAGAAATGAAACATTTAAGTAGCTGATTCAGACAAAGACAAAAGCTTAAATAATTAGTCGTGTCATTGTAGTAAACCAAGTCTAGCACAAGACATGTGGCCAGATCTAACCACAAACTACAATTGCGGCTTTATAGGTGGCATTAACAAGACACCACAAGTGCTTTTTACAAAGGTAGACTCACATCACAACGAAAGCAATACTGAGAAAGTTTAGTACAAAAAATGCCGAAAACAAAAGTTCTTTGTGGACAATTATTTATAGGGAAGTCACGTTTTTATGCTCAAAAAGGGATTTGCTCTTCTTTTGAGCTCATATGAAAAGACGAAGGTATATGCATTAATAGGCAGACAAAGTAAAGCACGGGCCATTCAACAATCTAGTGTTTTCATTGATTTTGGAAAGGTAGAATAAGATCATTGGTTGGTCATTAGTGGCTTAGCTCCAAACAAGAAAAAATGAAAAGCACAAGAAAACAGATGTTGCAAGGTAACTAATCCCGCACTGGATTTGAAAAAGTTCCTCTGTTCTTCCCATATTTTGATTTGGTTAAGTCTCACATTGAAACCATCAAACACGGCATACATGAAACGAACACCACGATGGTCCTTGGCATTCCTCATACTTCAAATGCATACTTTTTGCTCTCGACTTGCCCAGTGAGTTCGCCCAATGCACTAACGAATCTAAAACATCAATATATCTCAAATATTGCTTTTTACTTTAAATTGTCAGCAGTAAATTCTGATTCTTTTTTTTTCAAAGAAAAAGTTCCATCAACTGGCGGTTGAAAAATTGGTACACAAATAGGGTTTAGACCATCATCCATGCATATTAAGCGTATGGACCCCACCAAATAATTATCACACAAGAACATGTATTAATAACCTAAACTACTGCTTGTATACCAATTTTTACATTACCAAACTTTTTCTCTTTCTTTAATACTTGTCCTGATAGGTGAAAGACTCGGCAATAATGTATTTCTTGGATTATAAACCCACAAAAAACAAATGATTAAACCCACAGAATATACTCAAATCTCATTTTATTAAGTACAACCTGACCGTATCACAAGCACTTTTCTTGTCCTCTTTTGACCGGCAATAAAATTTAAAACAAACTGCACCGAGAAATCATGTTATTACAACTAAAAATACACACTTCATATCACATTTGACAGCCAATAAAACCTACTGCTATTAATTATCAAACATTGAAAATCACTAGTCATAATTTAGGAGCAAGAAGATCAAAGATGAGACACTTGGTATTACTTACTTCCATGGTAATCCTGGTATATGATTCTCCATAATATCTAGTAATAGAATCATCGAGAATCATCAGTAAGTAATACCAAACCAAGGTTAATCATACTCCAATTCATCTGGATTAATCGGCCTTTTGAGAGGGATAATAGATTTCTTTTCAACATCCCGAGACAATGCTTTCCTCATATCTGACGAAGAACCGGACAAGAAACGGATTAGAGATGGTAAACGTAAAAAAGAGATTAGTAAATTCCGCAATTGCAGGCCTTTCAGTTACTCAAGACTAACCTAAACCATCTTCCTCGCCAGAATAATAACGCAGTACGCGTCTGTAGATCACATAACCAAGCTGACAAGGTAACAAGGTAAGAGAGAATGAGCATGACTGGAATTATAGACACCAAAAATAAGCATCAACTACTTTTTAAAACAAAAAATAAGTATGATACATAAGAAAGAAATATACTGAAATTGAGCAACACTAACCAGTAGGATTCATCGATATTGGGCAAAAATTTAAAAATTATGTCCACACTTTTTAGAAGTTGAAAGAAGTTAATGCAACAGAAAAGCACATTTCAGGAGGGGTAATGTCAAAAGTATGGATCAGGATAGCTCTGGTCTATTCCTTACGTGCTACACTAAATCTACTAGAGTAATTCTACCAGCGGTTGTGGTTAACTTGCTAATTTAAATGCTACAAATACTTCAGAACTTGAAAAAAACGCAAGGCTGCTCCTTTACTCTAATGATTTTGATGAAAGTATTCAATTAAGTCTTGAGGAAAAGACAGATCTCATGCAAGTGAATACAAATTCAAAAACGCAAAAGTTGAGACTGACCCAATATTGCTATCAACGCAGCCAAAATGAAATTTCAATCCACGGAAAATATTCATAATAAAGATGTCCTCACCAGTCACTAGTAACATAAATTACTTGCATACTGTGACAATGGAGTGCAATGAAGAGCAAGAAAAACAACAAATATGCTAGAGAAAAGAGAGAAAAATAAAAGAGAGGGTGATAATGTGGGGGGAAGGTAACAAAATTATTACCTTTTCATACATCTTTATAGCCGGGGTGTTTGATGCTCTCACGAAGAGGTCCACAAAGTACGCCTTATCACTACAAAGTAAGAGTGTTTCTTAGTACCAACATACCAAAATGATTAACAAGTTCTAAATTGGATAAAACAAGTTCTAAATTGGATAACTTTTGCATGTAAGATAAAAAGATACCAAGGTGCATGATCACAAATGTAAGGGTCACAAAGAAAACCATTGTAATATATCACCTTCAAGCAACGTAACATATGTTCATTTACAACATTTAGGTTACGGGATGAATGACAGAGTGATATTCAAGTATTTGTCAGTTGGAAGGACGCTATCTAATAATCATAGTGAAGACACTCAAAGGTTGCTAGAGTTAAATTCG
The DNA here is from genome assembly GCA_001753735.1 of Embelia ribes. Taxonomy (NCBI): domain Eukaryota; kingdom Viridiplantae; phylum Streptophyta; class Magnoliopsida; order Ericales; family Primulaceae; genus Embelia; species Embelia ribes. The sequence continues at coordinate 2,825 of MKEJ01037611.1, forward strand.
TAAATTCTTAATTCACAACATGTGGTGAAAATTATAGCTACAATCCATACTATTGATCAGAGATAACCAACGCAGGTATGAGCATGACTTATATTCCATGTAATCAACAAACTAATAAGTTGTAAAATGGAAGATATTGCCTCGCTATAATTTTTTAAGAAAATATACAACTAAACAAAGTGAATTTTTCTTATTTAATCTTCTAAACTCTTACATCTTGTCGCTAATGTCTTCAAGCATGTTCATAAGTTTCTTCGCCAATTGCTGCCGACGATATTCAGGAGCAACAGTAACTGCTGTTACATGACCATGCCAAGATTCACCTTGACCTTCAACTTTACCCATAACTGCAAAAGGAATAAAAAAAACTTGCTAAGCATGTACACATTAACCAAATGAAACACCATAAACAGAAAACAGAAACAGTAAAGAAAATAAACAACCGAAACTATGACAACTTGACAAAAATAGTGCCATGCTACTACGTTACTTCCACATACTTCCTAGAAATTGTGTATCAGAGAGAGAGCCTTTACATTACACAGTTACATGTGTGCTCTCCCTCCAACAAAGCAGCTGATGGAGCTCATTTTCACATTAAATCCCCCGTGTGATTTCAAGTATTATATCCATCTACAATATTCAATATTTTCCATGGCATATAAGTCAGATACTCAGATGAAATTATCTTCTGCCTTTAATTCGGAACATTAGTATCACTAAGAAGGAGAAAATTCAGGACAAATCTCCGCTGGATACACACACAGAGAGACACCACTTCAGAAGAAACATCCCACCACCATTTATTCAGGCAAAAGCCTTATTTGAGATGTGAATACATAACATCTCACAATATTTCAAAGCTATTAAGATACTTCCAGTCAAATTTTGCAAAAGTTGTATCAGCTTCGATTTTTACAGATTTATGTTTCACCAATTTAACTATGTGGATGAAAGTGAAAGAGAAGGATAAGTGCATGGCAAAAATAAATGAGCAAGTTGCCTTGGATAGAAATGGATGGCGTCTACAAATTCACGTTAACGACGCAGGCTGACATCTTATTTTGGCTTATTTAGCCAACACCAATTTATTGAGATTTCAAGGCTTGGATAATGAAGATGACAACTATAAATTCAAGAGTAGGACTTAAAACTTTTCACGTTGATTGAAGAATTCAATCACATACGATTTCTGATGAATATTCAACTTCTTTTGAAAAAATTAAGTTGCAATACGATTGAACTTCAAAAACTTTTATTTTTAAAATAATTATTTTGAGTCATATTTAATTGGGAATGACCAAAAATATGGAATGAGTAAATAATAATGATGATAGGGAAATATAGCATTTTTCTTGAGTTTTAACAATATAGTAATTAAGCAATTTCATCATGTATTTATGTCATAATCTAGTAAAATTCACTAATAAGTACAACTATCAAAAGGCCCAAAAATATGTCACGCGCCGAAGTGCGAAACATTATTAGTTTATGCTTTACTAGAACTACTTAAACATTGGACCAAGTTTAAAAAATAAATTGAAAAAAATGTTGCAAACAGACCTTGTTGCATCCACAAAGAGTTCGCCACTTGTTTAAATTCAATAATTCTTTGGTATTTCGGGCTAACCATGTGGCATGCCTGATACGTATCCAAGTGTGTCGGAGGTGAACCTGAGTCCGCAATGAGTTCGACATGTGTACCACTCTATTTAGTGAGTAAGCGCTTCTTAATCACCCATTGATTTAAAAGCTATGGCTTTAAATTTTCAAATAATCAACCATGATACTAGACATGTCTTTTGTAGCATATCCATATCAAATCCTCAAATTAGTTTAGAATTCTATTTCATCAATTCAATCTCTGATTTTATTTATTTGGAAGATAAGTTCTTAAACTTTGACGACTCAACATTTCCGCAGAATTTCAAATTTCTATGCCTTAGATATTTAACCGAAATTGTATTTTCTATGTCTCTAATGAAAATATGAACGATTTGAATATATAGATTGGCATTGTGGAACCAATGATGTGGTGATTAGTGTACTTCGTATTGGTTAAGCATGCTCAAGTGTGTTCCACTCTTATTTCTACAATGCCTTACCCAATGTAAGTTCTTTTCAAAGATATTGATGATTAAAAGTTTCGGAACACTAAATCTAGATAGTCAAATGTGGATGCTTATTTGCTTGTAGAGTCTATGCCAACTCTTGAAAAATGTTGGATATGGTTATAGCTGGGGTTCGGCATATTTTACCTTTTCAGAACTTGTAATGAGTTGTGTATATTACCACCAAGCGCTGAGGTGAGATGGTAAGGGTCTCTTCTCGCTTAACTAAGGTCTCGAGTTCGAGTCTCAGGAATGCAGCTGCGTTAAACCTTGGTAGGGAGAGCTTTACCGCCCTTTGTGGTCATGCCTGGCTTGAATCCGGATTAGTCAAAGCCCAATGCAGTTTCCGGATACCGGATAATTATACAAAAAAAAAAATGAGTTATATATTAGTGGTTGCCTATAATAAATCACCAAAATATGAAAACGATTGTATTAAGAATGAATAGAAAGGTATTTGATATTGATTCTTGAGTTCTAAACAAAAGACAATGGGGCCGAGAGGTGCAGTTATGGACACTAGTTTGATGCGGAAACATTTGCATATCCAATAAAACAAAAAAAAATAATAATAATAACAAAATAAGTCGAGGATTCGTCAAGGATATGGTAAATTTAGTCGTCTTCTTATTTTTCAATCAAGCTTTAATTTCAAGAATTTGTGGTCGGCTAAAGGGTACGTGTGGTGCAACTCGAGTATTTCTTGGGAGGGTGTACTATTCTCGTCAAAATATGCTATTCCTAGGATGCAACAATACTTCCCAAGGACTTTCCAGGAGGTCGCCCATACTTGTATTATTCTTGCCCAACATGGTTAACTTCGGAGTTCTTATGGGATTTAATTCAAAGTGTTGGTATGATTGCATCCATAAGATGTGATTGGTTTTGCAGGTTGGCCTTCATAAACCTACCACTATCCTACTCCTTTATCCATGTTTGGGATTGGCTACGTATTTACGATAAATACATAGGCGGAGTTGAAGTGGTAAGATAGTATACTTATTTATTTCTTTTTCTTAATAAATATGTTAAAGAAACTATAAAGTATTAAATTGCGTACATGTGGCAATAAATTTGCATAAACTCTTCCTAGTTGTTTACACATCTAAATTAATTAAGCCTAATTTAAGGATTAATTTACATATAACCCGTATGTATAAATTGGTAGTGGATCAACATGACAATATATATATATATATATCAACACGTGAGATCAAATGAGAAGAGTAGGGAACATGTCATAACTAAAATAGCGGCCCCAAAACAGTTAAGAAAGGAACTTCAAATGAGACCATTGGTGTAGTCCACAATCAAGAGAGTAGTTGAGAGTAGTTACTCAGTTGGCTCTATAAAAGCAAGAAGTACAAGACAGAAAAGGCATTGACAAACTCATTCCGACACGGGTCTATCTAGGAGTAGGCGTAACTTCGACTTAGGAGTGGTGGTAAAACATATCAATTCCATCTCGGCACCTGTAAATCCATCAGGCAGTTGTAATAAAAGGAATTTGTTCGAGTAATAAAAGTGTACTTTTGTTATTCAGTCTGAATTCACTATCTTTTACTTCTAATTGCCATACACTAGAAAAGAAAGCATGAAACTAAGGTAAGGAACCACATGCGCCTTGTTTTGAGTTTTCAACAAATTATTTCAGCACTTATTGAAGCAAATTCCTACAGAGGAAGGGATGTTTGAGTAAACAAGTTTTTGACGCTAGAGGGCACAACATAACTAACTTGAAGTTATGGCACCAACACGAAGAAGAAATGATAACACTTAGGAAAAGGGTGAAGCTCAGAACAGTCTTGGACGAAAGGCCTCGATTGGCCATGATGCACCCAGGATTGACTAAGACAATGGTTAGAACATGCATAGGCATAACCAGAACAATAGTTATGAGGTTGGCCAATCTAGTGGCTATGAAAATTTGAACATTCAAAGCTTGATACAACAATGACATAGGTTATATCAGATCTAAATGTAGAAGGAATTAGTGAGTTCATAAGTATGATGAAAAAGGTCATTGGAGCCTCTGATTTACTAGCTTGGATGATGAATTCTAGGAGGGCGCACGCACCCAGGAATGGCCAGGAAATCGCAAAAAATAGAAATCCAATACTGGTGTACCATAATTATGTATTTGATATTGATATTATTCATAATTATAATTATAACCCAGAGCCTAAAATAGGTAGTCAAAATTAATAATCCTAAACTAAGGAATTATAGTGTTATGCCTATGTTTCAGGCAGTTTGGCCACAACAGAACCCACATGTTCAAAATAACAATAACAACATAGAACATGTAAATGGAACTAATCAAGTGCCTAATAATCTTCAAGAACTTAGGGCACAAATAATGGATATGTTAAAGGAAATGTATAAGCCTGGCCTTCGAAGGGCTGAAAGACCAATGCTTAGAAATCCATTTCCACTATGGATTGATGAAATAGCATTGCTCAGAAATGCCCGGATTTCAAAGTTAACTTTGTTTTCTGGCAAAGAAAACTAGTCAATTTTATTACACATAGGAAAATTCACCTTACAAATAGGCAATAATCAGTTTCACAAAACAAAATTGTTTCCAAGTTCACCGACTAAAAGTATATTTACTTGGTTTATTAATTTGCCACCAAACTCTATAAATACATGGTAAGACGTAGAAGATCATTTACGTGCACAGTTTTTTAGAATTGAGCCAGAAGTTTTAATGGTAGATTTAACCAAATTGAAACAAAAACTTTGTGAATCTACATAAGAATTCATAGCAAGGTTTAAGAAATTTAAGAATAGGTGCCATGTATACATACCTGAAACTTAAATAGTATAACTAGTCGAGGATAGATTAAGTGATGAATTTAACAAGAAATTTTCAAGGAATGGAATTTAGGGACCTATTTGGTTTGTCCATGAGGGCAACTAAGTATGAGCCCATACTTTTAGAAGGCCAACAAATAAAAAACCAGGGACTAGGTACATACTACAAAGATGCAGATGGTGACATTAAGATCAATGTAACCCAAATAGTTAGAAAATCTACTTTGGTTTGTGATACATTGAGAAAAGTTGACAAGCCAGTAAATATGCCTTTATCATACCTTACTAAAAAGCCCAAATAGGCCACTTATAGGCAGTGCTCATTTGACATGAACAAAACAGATGAGTTATTTGATGAATTGATAAAACAAAATTTCTAACTTTAAGAACGAGACTTATTATTCCTTTTGAAAATGAAAAAAAAGGAAATAATACTGCAAATGGCACAATTCTTTCAGACATTCTATATATAATTGTGTTATATTTAGAAATCATATTCAATATCTTATACAAAAAGGTCTTTTGTAGTATACAAAAATAGAGAAAGATGTAATAGGAATTGATACAAATCCATTCCCATATATGGATGTCAATATGGTTTAGGCTAACATCCCTAAGTCATCACAATGGTAAAAAACTATCGAAGAGAAAGAGCCCAACTTTTTCAGGCATAGAAGGTTTCAGATTGTTGTAGAAGAAAGACCTTTATCCCTAAACAAAGGGAAATAAAAATAGAAGGAGAAAATAATCAACATCTATGCATAAGGTATAAGAAAGAAGTCACTGAAGGAGAATATATGTTGGCTGATAAAAGAAAAAAAAATATGCTATTCAAAATCTAGATTCGAATTTAATACCCTTGAAAATGGGGACTTGCAGATCTATGTTGGGGCAAAGCTGATATACGAGGGATAGACCTGAGATTTATGGCCCTGTGATGACCAAGATTTGTGGTCCTAGTGACAGACCCTTTTTAATCAATAGGGATCCAATAATACCTCCAAGGGAAGAAGTCCCAAGGTTACATGATGATGACACTGCAAAAGCATAAAATTGGACCAAATTTCCTCATCCCTATAGGTTTAAAACATGGAGAAAAGGAAGAGGCCTTAATACGCATCGAGGAGGCTATGGTATAATCAAAGGTAGTGCTGCTAGGAGAAGAATGACTCAATCGATGATGACTTCTCCTAATGATCATAATCAAGAGCATTAGAAAGTTGTTGATCATGCAAAGTTCCCAAAGAAGGAAGCTTATCTGCCTTTTTCGAAAACCTAATTCAGAAAGATCCAAAGAAAATTTTCCTCCAGTAAAGCAGAGAGTAAATGCATTGAAGGTACTTCGAAGCTAAGTATTCACAAATAAAAAGATGACATAAGCCCACTAGTAAGTATACTGAGGGGCAAATAGCTTATTAAGGCTTCAGTGATCACTCTTAACATGCTAAAAGAAGCTTACAAAGATAAAAAAAAAAAAAAAAAGATAAGAAAACCTACAAGAGTATTGAAAAAGAAGGTGTAGAGCCATTAAGAAGACAAGAGAGAATTTTCGAAGAGAGCATAAGAGGTTGTAGGAAAAAATTATAGCCAAAACTAAGGAAGCAGAAGACAAGGAAAAGACTTCAAGAGGTCAAGATAAAAGTGTTAGAACGTCCATACAAGGATATCTAGAGAAGTCAGTGCAAAATAAAGTGAATGAGCTTGAAAAAGTTCTACTAGAGGATGGTGATGATTGGCTCAATATGAAAGATGAACAAGAGGAGGATGAGGATGTAATCTGGGAAGATAATAATGAATAGCTTGATATAAAGTTAGAAGATATGATGAACAAAACTGGAGAGTCTCCTTTAAAGGAGCAAGAATAAAAAATAAGGTTTGGTACAGATACTAATACTGACTGTAATTGTCGCGCCCCAAAATTCGTGACTCGGAAATGCAAAATAAAAGAAAAGATAATTATAATAACTAACTAAACCATTTCCCAACAACAATAATAACCCTGCCATATATATACACAACATATGGTCATCTCTACAATGATATGCATAAACAAATATATATACATATCTACCAATAGATATAAAATATAAACATCATTATTTACAAAAATACAAAAAAGCTAAATGCTTGTGTAAAAGAAATAAAGGTCTATATAAGCACCTTGCCTCGAATATACCAATAACATCAACCCGAAATCACCCTGAGTCATCTACCAAATATAACCTCTAAGATTTGTCTTATTCTCTAGCAAGCTTGAGCTATCCTCCAATCCTACAAAGCTAATAGGTACAAACATATATGCAAAATTAAAAGAAAGTATGAGTCGGATTCTTAGCAAGATAATAAAAAGGAGTTTAAGAAGTATATCACATATATGCTCATGCGGATAAACAAATTAAACAATAAATACCGAATTTTTAATAAAACCTTATTTTATTATCATGAAAAACTTGTTATAAGACATGCAAAGTAAATATAAGATCTTTCATGCTGCTGAAATTTCTACGACTGTAGTTACAATATATGAAATACAAATTTTACTTAAGTGTATGCTCTAAGCATAAGGGTAAACTAAGAGTCTAATAATAGTATGTGGTCTTAGCATGTAAAGTGTGAAGTAAATATATTCAATCCTCAATGTACCATGTATACAACAACAATGTTTGAACTGCCAACCTTGACTCATACCCTCATTTATGAACTCTGACTCATATCCCGACTACAACTCCAAAAACCGAACCCCACTATGAACCTATACTCCGACCACGAATCTAACTACGAGCCTCGACTCTAACTATGAATCTGACTACAAATACTGACATCAAATACTGACTTCGAACACTGACTCCAAACACCAATCTGATTTAGAAAATCGACTACGACTACAAATACTGCCAATGATTACGAACACCGGCAACGACTACAAACCTTGTCAATGACTGTGAATATCGACTACAAATACTAACATCGACTAATGATTCCCCATATAAAAGATGGACTCTTAGACCTAGGAC
>MKEJ01037617.1:0-14292 GCA_001753735.1 Embelia ribes
GGTATTCCAATAGACATGTGCGAGCATTGAGCATTGAGCATTGAGTATTGATGAGAAGATAACGATTTAGGATTTGTTGTTTTTAGATTTTGAAATACAGATAACGATGTTTTATAAGAGTATAGCAAGAAAATTTTTGGCAATTGATGGAGTCACATGTAACTTCATCAATGAGGAAGAAATGAAAATATCGAAGAGCAACTTAGTGGTTGAATTGGGTGTAAACGGATATACAGTATGAGAAAACTAAATACCAAAAGAGACAATTTCTTAAGCACAAGACCTGGTGACTAGTGTGAGTTGTGAATGTGTATAAGACCCTTTGTTAGGGAAACATTGAGTAAATGAGGATGAGGTTATTGATTTAATTATAGAATGATGTGTGAGAAGTTGCTAAGTTACGAGTGATTTCAAGAAGAGTATGGTGGGAGTCTGTTTTAAGATAGGAGAGGAAGGGCATGTGTTTAAGCTTATTGGCTATCGTGGATGCTGTTATGTGGAATAGTTGGATGTGTTTGTGCGAGGTAAGAGATGATTAATAATGTTTAAAAACAAGGATGAGGAGGTAGACATAAATAGCTTCTAATTGATGTTATCGTAATGAGTATAAAGTCATGGCGATGTGATAAAAAGTTCTGCAGATATATGACGAGTAGTGAGTATATAGTAAATGGATCAGGATTTTTAGATCAGTAACGTGAAAACTACAGTTGAGGTGTAAATATAATAGTGATTGGAGGAATATGAAAGGGAGAATAAAATATGGGTTATGAGTGTATGTTTGTAGTATGAAGCATTGTAAGACTTAGAATTCGAAAAAAAATCAGAGGTAGAAAACTACATATTGGATACCACCTGAAAGAAATTTATTTTAATTATTGAGGTATGAATGAGATAATAGATTTTGGACATGTTTCATAAATCAGTATAATGAAAAGATATAGCTTGGAGTTGTTTGATTGCATAGATTTGAGCAAAAGTTTAGTAGTGACCAAATGTGTAAAATGATAAGTTACGAGTAAATAATAGATGAGAGATATTCGGATCAATGAAATTATGTTGCGATGAGAATTTTAGAAAGAGTACATTGAGCATTTGGAGATATTTCTGAAGAGAAATCAGAATAACCAAGAGACAGAACTGTGTAATATGAAGAGTTGGGTTACAAGATTCTAAATAGATGGAGACTGAGTAAGAGTTATGGGATTATTTGTCGTGTGAATACTTTGGAGATGTTTGGTTAGGTGTTGGACCTTAAAAGTTATTGGGAATGAGAATTACCAAAATGTGTGAAAATCAAGGAGTTAGTTAATGTAATAACGTATAGGAGTGATGAAAAGTGATAAAACTTTAGAGATATTTGCATAAGATGGAGATATGGATATATACCTGGAGTTAGCATTTTGAAGATTGCCAATAAAAATAATGGGAAGTGCAAAATAGATTAATAGCATTGAGTATATCGAGTAGAAGTTGTTAGAGTGAGCAGTATGAGATTGTTTTGGAGATTTTGTTTGGTTTAGAGATGGAACTGTTTAAACTTATGGTATCTTGGTGTTTTGTAGTACACTTGAGTATAAGACTTAGAGTAGTAATGTGGAGAGTGGATCATATTAAGGCAATGGATATACAAGTGGGATGAATACCTTAGAGATGTGTGAAAGATTATGGAAAATAAAAGGTTGAGGATGATGTTAAGTGGGAACTTTAATAAAGTAGTTAGTATGTTGTAGACAATGATTCGACTCTAAAAAGATATTACCGTAGTTGAATTTGCTAGACCATGTATGTTGGAAAGTCATTGCTAATTGTTGAATCTTGTAGTGATGTGATTAAAATTGTATGAAGTTGATTATTGGAAGACATTGATCATGGTTAGAATTAAGTAGATTGGCCCATTTAGGAAGGTTGACGATTAACAATAGATAATTTAAGTTGCAGTACAGTTAGTTATTTTGTGTGATGGAGTAGTTTGTTGAGAATGTTGAGTAGATTTCATGGTTGACCTTATCATGGTTGAATAGTTCAACCTATACCGGCAGGAGACTGTCAGTGAGATGTAATATATATATATATATATATATATATATATCCTTATTGGGGGTAGGATTTGTCTAAGAATTCATGACTAGTGGATTTGATTATCTTCTATCGAGGACGCGATATGTGGGATGATTAGAGGATGGATGTATCATGGAATTCTCTTGGTTGAGTATGAAGGATGTTGGTCGGATCGTCGTGAGTGTGACGTTGTGTTGTCATTGGTAATATATCGAATTTCTATTAATATGATGAGGTATAGTTGGATGTGTTGGGTATTCGTGTTGTCTTATATGGTTGTTTAGGTAATAGTGTCAGGGAATATACGATCCTTGTATATAGTGGTCATGTGAGTGTGTATATGCGGCAGTCGCTTGAGTGGAATTGGAATCATAGTTGGACGGCATTAGATGCTTATGTACGGTTGTTATGCATGTTAGACAGTATTATGGTTGGCGGTCATTTGTGCTGGAAAATGTATCGGAAATGTCTTTACTACTTGCTAGTACGTGGGTGATAAAAGAGTCTAGGGTATGGTTGTTTTGTGTTCGGATATAGAGATACTTGACGGAGTAGATAGAGATATTTTATGGGGGTGTGGAAGTTAAGTAGTAGCATTTTGGGAAGATTAACAATGAATTGCAAATATATATGTGGTGCTAGTGCTTTTGGGATTCTTTGATTATAGAGAAAGATATACTAGGTAATGTAGATGATGAATAAGAGGTGAATTTGTAAGCATAATAACAATAAGTGGTGTTGCATTCTTAGAGACGAATGGGTAATAAAAGCATATAAAGTCTAGAAATTTGACCCTAATTGTGCTATATGCGGTATACTTGAAATTTGGTAGAGTCAACTGGATGCTTGAAAAAGAAAGCTAATGAATATGTTGGGATGTGGGGTGATAGAGTTGAGAAGAGAGTGAGTAAGACTTGTGCATATGTGTCATGTGAACATTTTGAATAATTAAATAGAGAATGTTGAATAAATGTGTGCAAATGAGTAACAAGTGTTGTGAGGAACAGGAAAAGACTGAGGAGTCATTCCCAATTTATATCTCAACTTCGAGGATGAAGTTTTTTTTTTCGGGGAGAGAATTGTAAGGCCCCGTTTGAAAATAGAAACAATTATTAAGATAAGAAGAAATATAATAGTAAAATGAGAAAAAGAGGTATTTTGCGCATCTAAATGAGATTCCGTAAAATATATGATATTATTAATATGCCTAAAATGAAATAAATATCATTTAGAAGAATTTTTACTAATTTATGGGCTCGGGCTGAGGCTAAATTCCAATCTCTCAAATCGATCTAACTGTGGTTGGATCAATCCAAAACAACAAAATGATTGATCCAAGTACAATTAGATCAATTGGACTGCTTCTGTGTTGAACATAAGAAATATGAGGGACATCAGTAGATATATATTTTTAAACTTAGAGACGAATAGAGAAAGAAAGGCATGAAAATTCTTCGGAGAAATCATCATGAACTCATGAGATATCAATTCGTTTTCAAATCCAATAGTGGATTTAAGATCGTATCTTCGTTCTCTACGACATGAGGTAAGTAGTTCATGGAGATTTGCCCTAATGTGTAGAACCCTAATTCACCGTGTAACAAGTAAGGGTTTAATTGATGTTTGTACATGCGATTGATGATTGAATTCTTGTTTATTATCATAGGTGGTCGTGATTCCGATGATGAGCCGCTTCAGGGGTTGTCAGAGTTTATCTCTTAGTCTATTTGATTTTTCTAAGTTTCTTTGTGAAGTCGGGCACTCAATCTCAAGTGCAGTTAGAATTTACTGCTTTTGTTGTTTGAAGTGCATGCATTCTGTTAGATGTTTTGTGCTCTAATATATGGTAGATTTGTATGCTAATTTGAGATGTGGCATTGATTATAATAAAGTTATATTGGCTAATGAGAAATTAAGTATAGTTGTACTGAAAGAAAACAAAATATGAGAACATTTAAATTGAGAAATTTTGTTGAAGAAAATAAAATTGTGTTATGTGTGTGTTTTGTGTTTAGAGGGTGTCAAGAATTGGCCATCTAAATAGGGATCATGCCTATATAGGGTATTGAGGATTGACCCTATACTATTGGTATATTAGAGAGTGTCGAAGATTGACCCTCTAATGTACTAATGATCATGCCTATATAGGGTGTCGTAGATTGGCCCTATAATGTTAGTATGTTAGAAGGTGCCGTGGATTGGCCATATAATATTCTAAATGCATATGGGTTCCAAGCGGGACCTAGGGTAGGGAGGACTATCCATTGAAATAATGGGGAGAGACACAACTTGTGGTATGGGTGTTAAACTGTGGCGTTAATTTGTGAAGCTTGAAAACTGTGAAATCATATTAAAAGTAATGTTGAGGCATAATAAATGAGAATATGTTTACCTGGGTTCTTGTTTGAGTAACTAAAATTGGGTTATCTATGGTTGTGTTGTATTTGTTAGTATTCACAAGCATAATTTCTAGAGGTTCTACTTCACATATTCAGTAAAACTAACCGTCTGCTTGAGTTTATTTTGTTACCTCAAACAGGGACAGGTATCGATGGAATGCATATATAGGATTAGAGTAGGTGGAACTTACTCTATCATGGGATCTATCTCGCTGTGACGCAATTGATGCCTACATAATCTGTGGGCTCCACGTGATCATGGCATCTATGAAGGCACGTTGTAGGAAGCAAAATATCATAGGAATCTCTGTTTTTGCAAAGACCCGCCACTACCACACAGTGACACAATCAATGCCTACATGACCCATAGGCTTCATGCAATCATGGCATCTATGAAGACACATAGTAGGCGACATAATTTCATAGGAATCTGTCTCTGCAAAGACCTGCCACTACCACACAGTAACGCGATCAATGCCTATATGACCTGTTGGCTCTACGCGATCATGGCATCTATGAAGGCAAGTTGTAATAGCAAAACATCATAGGAATGGTCATGCTGCTCACACCCCCAACAAAGGGTCCAAGTAATAGGACATGATGCATACCCCATCCAAGGTCCTAACTCAAAGTATCAGGTAGTCTAATACTGGATACGCCCCCAGCCAGACCCCTGATAATGAGAACATCTATGAAGGCACTTTGGAGTAGAGGCTAAGCAACATAGGAGAATCTCATCACCGAAGACAACATATGCCTTCGAACATCCATCTCCACTCAAAGCCATAGAGAGCTCTCCCCGAAGGGCATACCACACTCATATCCCTGCTCAGAGCTATAGAGTGTTTTCCCTTAAGGGCATACAATCCTACTTTACGTACTCTTACATACATACATACATATATATATACATATATATAGCTCTCTCTCTCTCACACACACACACACACACACACACACAGACGCTTACAACTGGACCTTCGTTAATTTGGTAATTGAATGGAATTTGGGCTTAAATTAGATGTTTGGCTGTGGTCAGGTGATGGCTGTGGACATGTCATACCGCCTTGGTTGGATTGACGAATTGATTGTAAAACGAGTACACAATATATTGAAACAGGCTAAGCTACCTATTGCTCCACCAGAGACAGTGACAGTTGAGATGTTCAAGTCGGTTATGGCGGTGAGTATATTCTAGCACGAGTACATAACTCATGTGAATCATTGTTTTGTTTCTCCAATTGATACATTTTTCTTGTTTGTTTTCGACACAGGTTGATAAGAAAGTAGCTGATGGGCTATTAAGGCTCATTCTCTTGAAAGGCCCACTTGGCAACTGTGTTTTTACTGGGGATTATGATAGAAAAGCTCTTGACGAGACTCTCCATGCTTTCTGCAAGTCCTGAAGTTAGGTGTTGATGTTGCATATTTATGGAATTTTTGTGGCAATTTTTTTGTAAGAAAATCATAAAACCCAGCCAAATGTTTGTCTACGAACTGACAAATACTTGGTTAACTTATCTATTAGGCTGCATTATTTCATACATGTATTTTGATGTGTGCTGAATCCGAGTAAATCCCCCATAATGTTGTTGTATCTTGTATGCTTATGACCTCTGTATGAAGTGCCTTTATCAAAAAATGGTTTATGTTTCCAGCTTATGATTATAATTGTGGCCAAAACTTTATACTAGGTATCTAGTTGCTTGGCGTTAATTAATTGGGAAATTGGAGTCTTTGCTGGTAACTTGGGAATTTGGTCGTCATAGGGTCGTTGCTGAGAACAATAACAAAATGTCATCAGAATTTTAGTTTGCTAGCTTGAAAAAATGCAAATATTAACTGAACGCATTTGAATTTGAAAGGTGCTTATTCAAATTTTCTTACAAGGGAGAATTGAATTTCAATTGGGGGGTCAATTACAGCAATGGTCCCCATGGTTTCAACAATTTTGGTTCTTGTAACTGTAACAACAAAAGTCCAAGTTTTGCAAGACCAAATGGTTTGGTCCCTTTCAAGGACACGGAAAGTCATTTCCAAATGATAAAAATCATATCAGTTGGCCTGTGTAATATTTTTACAGCTAATTATTCTTTTCATAACCACTTATATCGGTATTGTTCCTTCCCAATTATAATTGCGATAACAATTTTTAATTTTAAAAAATGCTGTGTAAGCAGCCAAATCTATCAACCTTTTTTGAAAAATAGGGATCTAGATTCCATTAGGTTCTCAAAGGTTGGGGACTATTAGTGAATCAGCAGTAGAACCATTGATGACCAAATAGAATTTATTGTCGAAACTAAGTGAGCTATTAGTGCAATTAATCCATGTCCGTTCCGAAATGAAAGAAAGAAGCTGTTGTGGGAAAATCTAGAATTTGAGCTCGAAAGGAATCAAATCAAAAGCAGAAATGCTCGTTTTGGCGACGAACCCACCCGTGAATCAAACAGCACGCAGTTTGGTCAGAGAGAGAGAGAGAGAGAGAGAGGGTTGGTCCAACCACAGCGACCGCTTCAACGGCTATTTTCCCGGCTACAAAACCCACCACCACACAGCTCATTTACATACATTCTTTCGTTCATTTTCCCAAAAAAGAAGACAACACATCTCTCTCTCTCTCTCTCTCTCTCTCTCTCTCTCTCGATGTCGTTCTTAGAATTATTGTATTAGAGTTGTTTTCAGTGAATACATAGCTAGGGTTTCATTCAGTGTTGCTCCCTTTCCTGGTTATTGGACAAAGCGTGCCTATGATCAGGTCGGGTCAGGTCTTCTGAGGAGGAAGATCTGAGGCTTTTTCGAAAATCAAATTAATCAATTTAATAAATATACGAATAATTAATAAGAAATGAGTGCGTCAAGATTCATAAAATGCGTGACGGTTGGTGACGGTGCGGTTGGGAAAACCTGCCTTCTCATTTCTTACACCAGCAATACTTTCCCCACGGTAAACATCTTCTTCCCAATTTGTATTTGCATTTGCATTTTAATTCCCTAAATATTTATTGGGCACAATTTATATTGAAATATTTCGCAAGTCTCAATGTGAGGTTGAAACCGAGGTTTTATAAGAAAGTTGTAAGACAAACATTATTAAAACAGTATGAGTACACAATTAACATAACCAAGGTACGCACAGTTGAGATGGATGTTTGAGAAGCTTAGGGAACACAAGTTCAAAATTGAAGAGATTTGAGGCTTCAATTGAGTCTGAGATGAGAGAGAGCCTTATAATGTGGTTTGGGTATTTAATCAGATATGGGAAAGAATGAAAAGGTAGGAGTGGACCTATGGGAACGTGAATACAAGCAATATGTACGATATGTATGCTAGAAAGATAGATGAGGGGGTTGCCTTAATCAGACCGAGTTATATTGACATGATATTCATTTAGCCGACCTCAAATTCTTGGAATTAAGGCTTGATTTCATTTTGTATTTGCTTGTAGTTTGCACCATCTCTTATGTATTCGGCTAGTAAGCCTCAGGCAACGTAGTGATTGAAAATGGAAGTTTTCAAATTGTTTTGAGAGTTAAATTAGTTAAAGTTGGAGATTTTATCTTTTCATTTTTAAAATTGTTCGGCACATGATATTATTTGCTTGACGTTGAACCATATGGCTATGCATTGCCTAATAGTATTGGGCAAATGTTCAATTAATTGCATAGATATTGGGGCTCGTGAAATTTCTTCGATTATGATTGTGACACTATATGCCTTGATTTCAAAAACATGATCTAAAATTGTTTTAAATATGGATGGAAACAGGATTATGTGCCCACTGTATTTGATAATTTCAGTGCTAATGTGGTCGTCAATGGGAGCACTGTGAACCTTGGATTGTGGGATACTGCCGGCAAGTTTTGCTTACATTATTGGTTATCTTTTATGTCCTGGAATGTTTGATATAACCAAATCACATATCTAGCATTAAATTTGTTGAATACTAATATCTATTTTCATATGTCTGGAATTGTTTTCGGATAACAGGACAGGAGGATTACAATCGGTTAAGACCTCTGAGCTATCGTGGGGCAGATGTTTTTATCCTCGCGTTCTCTCTTATTAGTAAAGCCAGTTATGAAAATGTATCCAAAAAGGTGAGGGCTTGATTGTATCATATGGGACACTTTTATCTCTCTCAGTTGGTACGTAATGGGGGGGTCATTAATCATGGTGAAAATGCTTGTGTTTACCTCATTCTGCAGTGGATTCCTGAGCTGAAGCATTATGCTCCTGGAGTACCCATTGTTCTTGTTGGAACAAAACTTGGTTAGTTTTGCAAATTAATCCTGTCATGCTGTGTCTTTACTTTCTGACCTGACATTCGCTTTCATTTTAGTTTTTTGTGCTTGAAATGCAATTTTAGTCAGACTTTCACTTGGGTTTAGTTGGAAAGCCAATACAAAGCTTGATTGCAACAATACCTTTTAGCTGATTCATTATGTATTGCCATTCATATAATCCTTTCAGATCTTCGGGATGATAAGCAATTCTTCGTAGACCATCCAGGCGCTGTACCTATATTAACTGCTCAGGTACAGAGATTTTAAATAAGTTTTGTTATTTAGATTGTCTTCCCTTCATTCCCTTTTTCTTATCCTTTTATGTTATTTACCCTAAATTTTTTTCTCTTCTCTTTCAAGGGTGAAGAGCTGAGGAAAACGATTGGTGCTTCTGTTTACATCGAGTGTAGTTCTAAATCACAGCAGGTATCTGCAACATACATTCTCTTGCATTCCACAAAACTAAGGTCATGTCTAATGGTGATCTGAATAAAGGGATTTCATTCTTAATGTGGATTTTTGCAAGTTGGTAGGGCGTCTAGAGCTTTAACAGCTTGGATTAGAAATGACTTGTGTATGACCGTCCCATGTTGTATACAACTCAAACCCTTCCATGGACTTATTGGTGCTGAAACTATTTAGTCCTCTCCTTATCATTGATTATGCCTCATAATTTTTCACAAATCGCAACTATTTTCAAAATGCTACATCATTCTCTTGTGCTGGAGGTTTTCTGAACAATGCCTGTGTATGACAGAATGTCAAAGGTGTTTTTGATGCTGCCATTAAAGTTGTTCTCCAATCGCCTAAACAGAAGAAAAAGAAGGGGATGGCACAAAAGGCTTGCTCTATATTGTGAGAGACAAATGGTTGGAACATACAAATTTCTTCATTGTTATGAACATGTTTCTCCATTGCATTTTGACTACCCTCTGTTTTGTTCTCACCTAATCATTTTCTTTTGCATACAGGCTCTTCTTGTGGGCGTGCTACACAATTCGATTATCAATATTAAGATCATCTCCTATACTTTGTGGGATTGTGATCTGCTAAATACCCCAGACGAAGAGATTATCCACAAGGACACTACCTATGCTCTTGTAGACTATACATATGTTTAAATGATTCTATTTAATTTTGATCTTCTGTTGTAGCCATTTTGAGGACCCCAAACTAACTGTACTTAAATATTGCTAATCTTCTCCATCCATATTTACAAAATTTAGCGAAGCTCTTTGAGTGTGACACATTCATCTGTTCCTGATTCTCTGTGATGCATAAATACTGTGGTGAGTTTGTCATGGTGCCAGCTGCATATTGGTGTAACCTCAAATTTTGAATATCCAGCTCACCATCAGTGTTCAATCCGTAGTTTTGGCATCTAGTTTGAGGTTCTTATTCAAAACAAAATAACTGGGATTAGTTTCAGATTTCAGGTTTCTATTCTTAAGCAGCGTCCTATTCATTATGTTATAGTGTGAATGGAAGTAAAGCATGATTGAAATCCACATTTATCGATAAGTTCCGTGACTTAATACACAGATCAAAGTTTCTCTTCAGCTCCTTAAAAGATGACAGCAAACTATTAAATGTAACCCCAAGTACATAATTCAATCATGAAAGCTTCTATTCAGCTCCATAAAAGATGAAAGCAAACCATTATGCACGCCACCAAGATATAATGAACTGAAAGTTTGAACCTTGATGCATGTGACACGAAGCACCAAGACAATACGTATATTTACATGTACATCATCAGACATACAACAGGAGGACCACAAATAGTTGGTTGATTAAAGGTCAAATGCTAGAAGCATCTGTTGCAGAAAATTCAGCAGGGAAGAGAATATTAAAAATGACAAGGTATTTAACGGACCAAAGAGTTGAGACATAAATATTGATGAGTCAAAGAGAGGGCCAACAAAATATCCCGCAAAACAAGCACCACTTTTGAAAACTAACACGAAAATTTATTTACTTAACGATCACCCAAGCCCTAGTACCCAATATCTAATGCATACCTAAAAAGCCTAATAGAAATAGGGCTGCTTCAGCAAAGCCACAAAATTGCAAATCCGTTCAACTTCAACTCTTACTAGACGGATAGAAAACAAAAAGATAGTATTTACACAGCAGGCAAAAACCGAAAATACCAAATGCTCATAAGATTATAGAAGCTTATTCTGGGCAACAGCTTGGCACAACTCGTCTTCATTAAATAGGACTCTGTTGGAAGCCAATGATCTGCATATGGGTTTTGATAGAACCGAAGGAACAATACATCTAGGAGGAAATGCCGCCTCTTGGAAGAGAACAACAGATATTGGGCGCATCTCGGCATACTTGAAACGAGGTGCCGGCCGTGGGCCATGCCTTGGTGCTTTAGGAGTATGCGGATTATTATGTACTAACATGCCTTTTCCATCTCCCTTGCTAAAACATAACATGAAAAAATAAGTCACTGTGTAAAAAATAAAAACAAAAAAGCAGCATCTAAAATACATACCCCAGAAAAGGCCAGTGTTCAGTCGGAAGTGGAGTCATATTACTCAGCATCTCCAGTCTCGAGCGATCAGGAGTAGTGTAATTAAAGTAAATCTGCCTAGCAATTTCAACCTGATTCGGGAAATAACAAATCTTATCTTAATTTCAAAAACCAGAAACCATTAATTACATACATGAGCTTATATCAGAGAGATACTTACAGCTTTTCTAATTCTCTGAGAAACATGGAAAACTGGCCTGAGTTGGTCATGGTGCAGGTGGCAAAGTATTTGTACCTCAAATTACAAACAAATGAAGGTTAGTTACTCTAAATATATCTAATCCACATAAATGAAGATTCTTTCAAGCATCAAGTGAACCCTATAGCACCAACATTTCTTCTGGATATAGAGAAATGTAGAAAACTATTTGTACAGGCCTAGCAGACCGATATTGCTACGTGCCTACAGCTACAACCATCAAAAGAGCTTCAGTTGATACAAAAAATGAAGGTTAGCCATAATCAACATTTTCTCCTTAGGACGTATCCACTTTAAAATAGATTGAGCCAACTTATCCAATGAGGAAGATCCAAGAAACATATAGATAGTCAAAATCAATAGCTCTACAAAATCCCAGGACTGATGAAAAAAAGTTATGCTAACAAATCCAAGTTGATAATTCTGTTTGGTCAAGTCGGAAGTTACATACCAGCAAGTCCATAGGAAGAGACTCGAGCCTCGATTCAAACTCATGCTCCTCTGCACAAGGGGTTTTTGGTGTTCTCAACACGCTATTCCTATTGATCATATCATCACGTTCAATAGCACGACAAAAATCAAACCGTTGCGGTGACAAAATCATCAAAGGGCTCTCGTGACTAGCCTTATCAACGAGCACCACGTCATTTCCTTCACTTGGGCCATCAAACAAAGCTATCCTTTTCTTTCCGAGATCAGTACATGATTTGGCCGAACTAGCTTTAGTGTAACGAAGTTGGGCAAGTGCCCCCGGTTTCAAATACTTATTGCTGTTGTTGCGCAAACGCCTTTTCTGTTTTGGAGTCTTCAATTTCTTATTTTTTGGGGAAACTTTTCCCATGGTGTTTCAGACAGAACTTTTTGGGAAAATAACTTTGCCCTAAGCCATCAGGACCTAAAGAACCAATTAAAAAGAATCTAATCATATAACAATAGTTAAGAAGAAAGTTTTCCTGCAATCTGGCATACCTAATCCTTTTTCACATTTTCTATCTTAATTGTATTCTTCAAGCTCCCCCAAATTACACCAACATAAAATTGGAGAAACTTCAAGATAACATGAATAAATAAAAACCAATCACACGCCAGTTGGAAAATCCCAAAAATCAACAGCAGCAAAATCTTAAAATAGTTACTAATTGAAACTCTAATTTTTAACATGTAGTTTACTAATATCATCGATGAACAACAAACCCAAAGCAGATAGCCAATCACCATATACAAGCCAGTTAAAAAGTAATATATCAACAAAAGTAGATTAAATTGTAATTAATCAGAATTCCAATTAAATACAGACGAGGCTTGGCTTGCAAATTCCATTCAATGAATGGCAAACCCTAAACAAATAACCAATCACAATACAGAAGCAAGTTAAAAAAAAAAAATTAAGTCAACAAAAACAGATAAAATTGTGATTAATCCGAATTCCAATTTTATACAGACAATGAATAGCTTGCAATTTCCATCAATAAACAAAAAACCCTATACAAGCCAGAAAAAAAGCCCTAAAGTCACAAAAATAGATTATTTTTTCCTAATCCGAACTCCAATTTTACACAGATAAAATTTTAGCTTGTGATATTGACCAATCAACAACAAATCCTAATCAAATAGCCAATCACTTTAGGCAAACCAGTAAAGGCCCTAAATTTGACAAAATTAAATTAATTTGTTACTAAACCGAACTCCAATTTGACACAACCAATCAACATTAAACACTAATCAAAGTCGATAAATACTATCAGAGAAGAGAGAAATAGAGAGGGGGAGAGAGAGAGAGAGAGATTTGAACCTCAAAGCCATAGCAGCAGATAATTGGGGAAGGAGAAACCAAGAAAACCCTAGAAAATTAAAATATAGAGAGAGAAAGTATTTAAGAGGGAGAAGAGAGAGGGAAGGAGGGAAAAAAATGAGGCCCAGAAATGAAAATGGTTTTGAATTTATGGCTATTGCCCGCCAAATATTTTCATGGATGTGGGGACTTGTATGTATGGATAATTACAAATATGGTCCCAATATTGGCAATCAAGTGCAATATGGTCCCCATAAATGTAATTGCAACACTAATAGTTTCGTTATGTTTTAAAAATAATAAAACACAACTAAAGAATGTGGTTCAACGTGGACGGATTTAATACAATTTTTTTTAAATGTATTTTGAAATTTGGGATAGCATTAATTTACATTATAAAATTTTTTAAAATATATATTTTCTTTTTTAAAATACTTTTTTGAAGTTTACAATGAAAACATAAGGCAAATTATACATGTATTATAATAGAATGTCAAATTTATGAGCATGTGTCTTTAACTTTGCTATCGATCAATTATAAGTGCATATAGATATTAAATATCAATAGTATCAATATTTATTGAATATAGTTTTGAAAATACATTACCATTTTTCCCTTTAAAATATGAAAAGCAAAACATATGACCATATTGTAGTTCATGTAGGGGCTCTAAATTTGAATGTGTGAAACTTGTAAATATTGAAAGAAAATACACAAGGGACCAAAAGATAATATTTCTAAACTTCAGAGACTATTAGTGTTTCAGTCAAAGGGATGGGGACCATACGAGATTTTCTTTAAGCTCTGTGGACCATTCTTGTAATGAACTCCTGTATATTCTGTATATAACGCCACGGACACGTGGCGTGTTATTAGTGGTTACCAGAATGGTGTGGTGTCAGGCTGTCGGCAACTGGGGAAATGGTAAGCGCTCGTGTGTGTTGGATCGCGCCATGATAGTCTCAATCCAGCGAAAATATCGCCGGATTATTTAATACTGTTATGCATT